>JAIZAY010001231.1:0-18422 GCA_029531755.1 Holothuria leucospilota | reverse complement strand
ACAGTTCACAGCCACAGTGGCCGTTTTATGAGTTCTTGTTATTTTGCTACACAATTATTTTATGAATGTTTTGTGTAAAATAATTTTTGATAAACATCCAACTCCACCAAGCCTCCCAGTTTTGAGGTGGACCCCCCGTCGCCAGTCGTAGTGGCCCTTCATGAAATGCAAGGTACTTTGTTAAACTGTTGGCTTCCACTGTGACTATTGCCTCCGGAGGACTGTAGAACTGCGACTCCAGAGGTGAGGTGAGGGGTTTATCATAGGCAGGAGTATTCTATACTGTAGTTGTTCCCAACAAAACCGGAAGACATATTTACCAAAAACCACTTGAAGTGGGCAATAATCCACACAAACCCATGCTACGTTTTTGGAAAGTAAACTACAGAATACCCGCCACATGATAACACCCCCAAAATTTAATTGGCTGCTTACATACAATTCCATACTACGTTATTTTGAGGACCGACTCATGATATATTACATCTGGCTGATGGACACGGTGCAATGGGGACTTGCATGGATCAAGTCCAAAGCTATCCCCCCAAGTGCGCGTGACCAACCGACTGCAGTGTACACTGTGAAGAAATCATTTTTCATTTTGGCCTATGTTAACAAATACTGTACTGATAAGAAATACTGTAAAAAAAAACAAATGTTTCTCCTGGCTAGTGGCCGACACAGGCGTTCACTGGCTACATCATTTAAGGACATCCTGCAGGTCAAGTACACAATAACATTATAAAGCCAACCCCTTCCCCTTACAACAGGCTAAGAAATGCTGAAAAAAATCTAAGAAGTCCAAAGCTTTTCCCTGAAGGTGGCTACACCGGCTAGGTTGTGGAAGTATGTGTGACCACATAGCCTGCTACACAATAGGACTTATTTCATGGCAGGGAATGTACACCCTTTTGGAGTTTAGTTTACTTGAAAAATTTCTACACGTCGACATAGGGCTAGGCCTTAACGTCTCTGGGTTTTAGCCAAATCAAGCTTTGAGCAAATCTAATATAGGCCAGACCTGTAGGCGGTACCCGGTCATTTCGCCCCCTTGGGGTGCCGCAGTATTCGCCCCCAATCACCGATTCGCCTCACCGGGTCGTTTCGCACCCCTTACCAGTTCGCCCTAAAGTGAAAGTCGTTGTCGCCACCAAGTACCATAACCAGTTCGCCCCCTCACACTTATTTTACTTACACTCACTGTTAGTTTGTTGTTAAAAAATCAAATACAGTTGATTTTTCTTTTCGATTATATTTTTTAAATACTAACCATGGCTAGTCAGCAAAATGGCTCGAAATGTTTGGTAAAAACAAGACAATGTGTGCATAGAGCGGGACTGGTCACTTGAGGCGCGGTAAGCTGAAATGCGGGGCAGACATATATAGCTCTTGGTCAATGGCTCTCTTACTCTACAATTGATTGCGGGCATGCTACGACATCACTTGCTCTTTTCAGACTCAGTGCTAAAACATGTGCTAGTGTGTGTTTTTACGATCGCTAGAACGACTTAAGTTTATTAGCTACGTGTGATTACTGTTGTACATCCGCTAGCCTGTGCTCGGTACGAAAATACAATTGTTCTCCTATCGAGAATAGCGTATATTGTGGTAGCGAAACACTTTTTTTTTTTGTATTTTAAAATTGACATTGGGAATTTTATTTAGTAAAATTGACCGACAAAAACTAGCACACGTAAACTATGGTATTCATCTGATCTGACCATACATAGATTATAGGTCTCAACAACACAAGGTTTATAGAATTATCGTTCGAAAATAAAACCACGTTCTCAGCTTCCACACATGTATCACGATCAAGACTAAGAAACAACCAATCAGATATCACGTGCCCGGCATTCTCTGACCACGTCCCAAGAGGAATGTAGCGACACTACAAGACATCTAATTTCAGCTTATTTATATCTTGATGTAAATTAATTCGATATATTGCATCATAGGACATGCACACTATGACAAGGAAGAAAAAGGCCGACCAAAATAGCCGAAAATAACAAGCAGGGTATAATATTGTACAATAATTAAGGGGGCGAAAACTGGTCTCAGGGCACTTGGAGACGCGAACTGCGCCTTCTAGAAATTTTTAATATGGGATTTTAGTATGAACCTAGGTATGAAAAAGATCAATCAGAATAAATCTGAATGTAAAGGCAAGGAATAGACTTTCATAAGCATTTCAGATTTCAATTAATACTCTATGCGCTGATATAATTCCTGATTATTCAACCTAGACTTAGATATCGCGACCGGAATTATCCATGACTACATTCCAGAACTTCCCCCCAATGCCTGTACTGAATTTAACCTGACATATGGGCTGACAAATCCTTACCAGTCATTAATTCCTAGACTTCCATTTCTGATTGAAAAAACAGATCTGAGCAACTTAAATAACTTGCTTTCACAACTAAACACTAAAATGAATAGGGATGAATTTATGGGACTTAGAAATTTTCAGAAGGCAAAGATTTTATGACTATAGAATTGTTTCATGCGCAGAATTAAGACATACATTATAATAAATGTAGATAGGGACGATATTTGGAATTATAAAAATGATTTCATGCAATCAGATTTCCAATGACTTAGAGTCATTAAATTTTTCTAACAGAATTAAAGATACATTAAACATGGAATAGGGGATTTTGAGACTATAGAAAATTTTTGAGAGGCAGTTTCTGACTTTAGAACATTTTATTTAAAAGCATGCCAAAATTAAGTCATACAAAAATCATCAAAAGGGATAAGTGGATTATTGAGAAATATCTTAAAAACATATATATGGGCAGTTAGTAATCACAACTTGCAGAAATATATTCATACAGAAAATGCTTCTCATGAAAAGACAGGAGAAGAATACCTCAGAATAAAGTCACACAGGTTTTCAAACAGGAGCGGTAGAAAAATACTGTATGCACTGAGGAATACCGGCTGATTAGAACTTTTGGTAATTTTCTGTCTAACTGAAATCACACCTACAACTGTATGAAATCACAATGTTTAATATACTGACTTAATTGGAAGACAAATTTTTCTGTTCACACTTTTCATGACCAGAAAAAGCTGTGCACACACACAAAAAACAATAAGAGGTACCAATGAATTTTGTCGACTTAGAATTTTTTCTGGTGGAGGATCGAAGAAAAAAAAAAATAATAAATTTTGACCAAAATATTCCTGTATCATATAGTGGCTAATGATTCCATTAACCAACCACGAATAAAAAAAGATATTGCCAGAATTTTTGGTGCACAGAGGAGTGTGTCTGATGGTTCTTCACAATTTGCTCATATAATTAAGATCTGAAACAACTGGCCCTGGTAATATACTGTTTGACTATCGTAACCGAGTTATTGACAGAGTACATTAAATATTTTAACATGTAGCCCATTTCAACAATCAAGAAACAGATCATATACTTGGTCCCTAGAAGCATTAACATCGTCTATCTCAATATCTTATTGGGGACACTGACTAATAACTAATTATGAAGATTGAAACATGCAATAATAAAGTTTGAACCCCTTCACTATAAACTGTAAAAAAAAAAGTCTCATCCTGCCTGCTTATACAGTTCATTTTAGATTGGACGTTTATTTCAAATTCATGGGGCAAGATCCACCCCGACACGAATCATAACGCTACGTTTTGTCCTTGCAACGCATCATAAACAACGCCAGCCAACGCCAGCGTCAGCCCATTGCCACTAGCCCCCCATTAATTATACCGTGAAGGGATCATGGCCTTTAAACATCCATCTACCACGGCTGAGCGAAACATGCAGATAGCCACGGAATTCACGGCAATGATCGTTTTCTGGTAACGTGTAATCGTTAACAGTGGGGTATCCAAAAAATCCACGACCCCCGAACAATACGTTTCCACAGGCCGGAATATTCATATGAAACCACTTATCCTTAGAGGCCACCAGGGATTAACTTCACTGGCTTACGCAATGCCACTAAGTCAACAATACACCACTCCAACACAATCCAGCTTGACATCTAATCGTATATAAATGTTTAAAATTGGGTAAAATTACCTACCACTGTAAAATCACCCCCGCGTTTAATTTCACCTTGGGGTATAAATTCCCGATCCCAGGGGAAAAAATTGGGTATACCTGGGGCTGCAATAGTTGTTTTTTTACAATCACCACCGGCATCACGCACTACCCGGGGGGGAAAAGTCGATACCAGACATTTTTCAAAAAATTGCCCAGCCCACCCAAACGCTTTTGTGTACAACCATCCACCACAACCATCATGGTTAAGGGTTAGAATTAAGGTTGGGGTATAATTGGATGTGGGATATATATTTAAGGGAGCCTGTTCCTCTCGTTTAATATGCATACACATCCGTATGTCAACAGAATTACAAAACAAAGGGGTCAGCAGGAAAAGCTGATTGGTCCGTGATGGAAATAGGAATTACACCTTCTCGGCTATCCTAAAATACGAAAAAAAAAATCGTGACGTTCACCACAGGGCTGTCGGCTAGTATTCATATACATAGATCGAATCTAACCGCCAAGCTATTACCCTAAACACATAGATGTTCTCTCTCACTCAGTGCGTTACTTTGTAAACACTGATAGAATAGGCTCAGGCTCAATATGTCCAATAGTATACATTCAGTTCAGGATAGCATATGAGGCCAAATCAAAGTAAATCTCGATAAGAAAAAAGTCTCGTACAGGAAGAATTAACTGGGGGAAAAGTATTCGAAAAATATTTGCACACGAGGGCTTAGTTATAGACTATTTTTTAACACATACAACCTGACACACACACATTGTATGAAATTAATAGCATATCGCAGCTAAGTTTTGGTATACATTAAATATTTTAACGGTTCTAGTTGGCTACCCTGAGACTGAGAAAGATCTACACAGATTAGAATCAGATGTACTAAAAAGTACAGTCATATACAGTCATTACAGTACCATTACATTACACACACTAGTTTAATTTAGAAATTTTTAAAGGAGTCGGTAGGACGAATCGTCGGTCAATATTTTGACAACATTCCTCAGGGATTTACAAGGAAGTCGCTTATAAATTTTCCAGTTAATCATACCAACATTTGAAAGATACTACAATATAAATAAGTCTACTCTGGGACAACACCTCGCCCAATTTTGGTAGTTGTATCAGGTTTAATGCCGTTGTATGAATAGGTTATAGAAACATTTATTGATGATCTGTCCAAACTAAAGGAAAAGACTGTAAATTGCAGCCGTCCCATGAAAGTATCCAGCTTACAAGATAGTTTGATCGATATGTTTGTACAGTACAATGTAGAAAAGTTTCGAATTTTTTGCGGAACTGAAATCTAGTATTTTAGATGTCAGCAACGTATTGGCAATTTCACAGCAATCATTGACCATCGGTCTAACTTAAGATAAGGTTCAGAATTTTTTTTTTTTATTTTGTGCCATGAAGTTTTTAAGCCGGAGGTTCTAGTAGTGAACTTTTGTTCTATCGCCCACATACCAACTTTTTAACCTAAGGTCTCCGATACCAAAGTGCCGGGTATTTCCCTTGACAAATGCCTATGCCACCAGCAAGGTCCACTGGACGGTGTGCGCTTTGTAAGTCCGCGGGTTACGACCGGTTACAATCACTTAATTAGCAGCCGATGAAATTTTAAGTTCATGAGCCTATACTATAGTTCATATATCCAAGTGCACAGTGCCCATCTTCAGTGATTCTTAATCCTTCACTGAACTTATGCACAATTTTGTGCCTTTTCTGCTCGAGAATAGCTTATTCAAAAACTAGTAAATTAGTAAAGTTATATACAACAAGAACATAACGCACAAAGGCTGACCGATTTCCGGTATTTTCAGCTTTGTTAAACTAAATATATATTTGACATAGGGAATCTAGCGTGCCCCACATGGTTCACCAGCCAATCCATAGTACCACACAAGCCATATCATAAACAGAATAAGCTGCGTACTAAGATTCATATTTCGGAAAGAAGTTATGCTCAATCGGGAAGTTTACTAATCTTGCCAGGTAGGGAAAAAGGTCCTACAGATATCGGATTGATCCCACGCCAAAATTGCATGTTGTCTTTTATTATACTGATATAGTTTTGCAATGAAAAAAAATACGACGGCAAACAACAAGCCGTGTATATTCCCCTCACCCTGTTTTAAATACGCATGACCTATACAGATGACCTGCCAATTTAGAAGACTTGGTCAGCAATACCGCAGTAGGTTCTTAACACAACTGCATATCAGCCCCTAAACAGTCCGCTCAAAAATATCCCAAGAACCAAAAAAGTCATGACGTAGCACACTCAAGACGCAGACGGATGTGAAACTCTGATTGCTCGAGAAACCCAATGTTATTCACCGAGACCTGATAGCAAGGAATATGTCAATTATGGCTGCTACGCAGAATCACAGTATACTAGCAATAGCGACTAAATGTGTTAATGTTTTCTCTTTGTACGTACGTTTAACCCAAATAAATTTTTTTCAATATGCCATCAAAAAAAATCATCCTAGAATCTGACATAAGCGGCGCTGTTTTTATTTTATGTGTTAGTGATGGTGTATTCAGTTAGAAGTTTCCTTAAATCATCAGGAATTTGTTTTTTGCATTGCAGGTTCCTTTTCGGTATCTTGAATTTTACCGTACTATCAAACATCGTGGAGAAACATAGCATTGTAAAGTTTGGTTGAGATCAGTCATAAAGTCCCTCATAGGATTTCACCACATACCAATCGCAGGGAGCTGGGGAAGGAGGGGTCAACATATACCAACGCCTTTTGACTGCCTAGATTCTATTGCGGCGGAGGGTCAACACTGTTAAAAATCGTGTGAATGCAGCCAGTCATTCACAACCACATATTGTATACGAAAATTGTTTCAAATACAATATTATCTCGGTACACTATTAGGTGTGTAAATAACACTCGCCTCTGCCATAACGAATTATAAAGCTATTCTATAGCTAGTCACTACGACATTGGTTTCATCCACTCAAAAACTTTAATCCTTTTTCCTTCGGACACTTTTGACGAGAAATACTCCGACGGTCAAGCTTTGTCCCAGAGCGCTTGGTAACTTAATTATCATAATTTA
Source organism: Holothuria leucospilota (assembly GCA_029531755.1). Lineage (NCBI taxonomy): Eukaryota > Metazoa > Echinodermata > Holothuroidea > Aspidochirotida > Holothuriidae > Holothuria > Holothuria leucospilota. The sequence continues at coordinate 11,301 of JAIZAY010001231.1, read as the reverse complement.
TGAATCTGACCTCTACCTACACGACACGAACCTCGTAGCCATTGAAGCATGTTACTCGTAACACATTCCATGAAGCAATCCTACCACTAATAAACTGGACTTGTGGAACGTACCACGCTGGAGCGACGCTCCCAGGGAGAAGGTAACCAACACACCATAGGACTTGATGCAACTCCGTAGTAGGGTTATAGGAAAAAATCTAAACAAAACGCTCACGGGGGGGGGGGGGGGGGGGGGCGTGGGGTGTGGTTGGGGGGGGGGGGGGGGGGGGGGGGGGGGGGGTGGGGGGGGGGGGGGGGGGGGGGGGGGGGGGGGGGGTGGGGGGGGGGGGGGGGGGGGGGGGGGGGGGGGGGGGGGGTGCACGAATAGGAATTTTCTTTATGCTTAGTGGAGGGAAATTTAGAAAGGAGGACGAAGTCACTCGATAACCCCACATATATTGACTTAAAATTTATGAAAAGAACCTCGCATCATACTTCAACGAATCTGAACAGGATAATTAGAAACTACTATTTTCACGCAAGGACAACTTATAATTCGTCAATTGTATATTGATAAATCCCTACATAAAGATTTGTAATATGACATCGGAAACAATTCCCAAATTCAAATTCCAGGTTCTGTGCCACACTGTGACGAAGCAGAAGCCGTATGAATTGATGGATTGGAATCAACACCCAGAAAAACGGGAAAGATTTTGGCACAGAAAAACTGAAGAAGAAATCACTTAAAAACCTTTGGTGACTAGTACATTAAAATTTTGTTGGGGGAAAAAAAGAGGATCAAGACTACAAAGGGGAAGAGAATCTGCAAGCACCATTTGACGAAACTAGGTTATCCGGACAACAACAGGCTAACAACGTTGAGCTATTACTAAGGCCCTTACTGCCATATAGGCTATATGTGCATATGATAGATAGTTAACGGTTAGGATCTACAACAGATAGCCCTAACGTGCACACACATAAATGTCTACTATTATTCAATAAGACATAATTTTCACTCCACTCATATACTGTTCGGAAAATAAGCAGATAAACTTTCATGTGAAAACATCGCCATATATTTGCAAGTACTGATGAAAGTACAAAGAAATTATATAACCGTAGACATATATCGCTATTTTGAACCTCTATCTAGTAACAACCAGGAATTATTATTGTGAACTGACACGATGTGGCACGGGAGTTCAAATGAAAAAGTGTGAAGTTGAGTAGGCCTAAAAGAAACATGTAGATGTAAGGCCGTTTCACCTGGCTAATTAGGAATAGCTCAATAGATGAGCAATGAATGTTAAAATTTGTACGGTGAAAGTTGAATACAACAGTGCCAGGCTTACTCCATTTTAAATCACAGATTCAAAAGCAGTGGTACTTTTGTGGTACTGCAAACGTATATATTTGTACATATTGCTTGTCTTGTTCTTGACACCATCTGTCAACAGACTCCAACAAGGTTTGGCCTTGATGTACTGTACTATAACAGCAGTGAGTATAAACTTGTTGGCATTTTATACTTTATGTAGGCGGCAATATGTTTAGCCTAGTAGCCTACTTATATTCCTACATTATAATCAAACCTGGATTAGCAGATCTGCTACTCATGTTTTTTTCATTGCTTTTATTGTGGCCTGATCCTTCATCCATGGAGGTGAATTTTAATTTTGGTCTTCGCCAAAAACTCAAAGATAAGCAATGGATACACTGGTAAAACTTATAAAAGAGATGGCTGCTTGGCCATAGGTTACAGCTGAGGTAAATTTATGGGACACAACCGATATGTTACAGCAGGGACAGTTTCAGCGAAACATTCAGACATAAAGTTGATTGTCATGGAAAATTATGTTTCAGACAAAGGCAGATGTGACCCATTTTTCCTAATAAGGCAATACTGATTGGAATTGAATTAGTGCACAGTATAAAGAATCATTTAGTAGCACCAATTGAAAGTGGAAAGCATGTGATCACTGAATATCACATTTGCATATGATCAAGACATGAGGAAATTTCCATTTTTATTGTGGTTTTGAGAGTAGGGAGATCATAAAGTTTTAACATCAGGAAGTTCTATACTTGGGATGAGTTTTATAAATTTTACATTTTGGAATATTTAAAGTCCACTTTGAGCAGTATTTGAGGCTCAAAACTTGGGAGAGAGACTACTGGTACATCATGCAGAAGCGGAATACATTCTATTTTAAGTAGAACGGGAAGAAAAGACTCACAGAGCATGTGGAATGTAGATCTTTTAATTTAAAATGAATTATTAAAATTGCAGTCTGTCAATTTAGTGATGATTTTTTCAGCCCTTTGCTTGTTTCAAACCAGCATCAGCTAACCGTAATACGTCCCAACTTGTCAAAAGTTCATATAATGAATCTTTTGTAAAATACTGTATTTAGAGTAACTGAGGGTTGGCCTGCTTGAGAGATTGATTTTTATTTGGTACACAAGTAAAAACCAATAAACACAAAAAACAAAGCAAAGACATTCAGAAAGGCATATTACACAGGCAAAACAGACGAGAATAAAATCATATAAAAAACGAGAAAAGGAGTTTTAAAACAGAGTACCAGGGATCACCCAAAAAGCTTACGACGAAAAGCTCAATTTCCATTGGGGTCCCCTAAAGACTGAACAAAAGAACACTTACACAAGGAATGGAAAATTTATGGCAGAAATAATGCGTCTGGATGAAGAGCGCTGGCATCTCGAGTCAGTAAAAAAAATGAATTGAGACATTGCTTCGCTAAAATTGATTTGTTGGGCAAAAAAGAATAGTTTCTTAACGTACAGTTTAAAAACTTGCAACATTTTTTTTTAATTTGCTTTGCCGCATTAGAAGGGAGTTCAAAAGTTCAATAACCTGTAAAAGAAAAAGGTACCTATCAGAGAATCCTTTTATTCTAGGAACAAGAAAGTTGAATGGGCTACCCCTGTAACTGTGCTGATGAGTGAGTTTATTCATCTGGTACTAAAATTTGATCGAAGATACTGCAGGACACAGAACGCCATTAAGATAATCTTAAAAACCAGAGTTAAGTTTTTAAATTTCTTGCACCCTGTCGCCATTACAGGTAAAAAAAGGTACTTTGTTAAATTCACTTATGCCCGATATGCGGTGCTGTGGGACGCCTATCTAAACTAACCTACTGTAACAAGTTTAAGGCAATTAAGGCAACCTTTAGAGAGTTAATAGCAATAGAAGAACGGTTCTATCACCCCACCGGTAATAAAATAGGCAAACCTTAAAAAAAGGAAAACATATTGCTTGAGGAAAATTGTTATTCACATTATTTGTTTAGTGTTGACTGTATGAATGATGTTCAGTACTCGTTTTGCACGAGGAGCTTGGGACAGTATCTGTTGTAAGTGGTTGTTCATATAGCTCATTACAACCCTAGTGACATCTTCTGACAGAACTGAATAAATTAAAGCCTGAGAGTACTTGAATGGTGTTGAAAACTATTTCTTCCCGATATATTATTTTCTTTGGCTTTATTTGGAAAATATAACAAATGAAAAGAAAGAAATTTGGAGGAAAAATAAAAATAAAATACACTGTGGAGAAGGGTATCTTTTGTTATTTTGGCCTGCAAAACAGTGCAAAGTTTTCTGTGTCAAAAAGTGTTGTTTTTAACTTTGGACCCTCCATCTATTTCCTTTTGCTTGTTGAGTAGAAAGCTAAAAACTATTTACAGTATCAGTTTTTCAGCTATTTTGATGTCATGTTTCATGCATCCAAGAGAAAAGATTTCAAGTAGGCATTACAGTGCCAGTGCTAACTCATTGAAATGGACAGTTACTTGTTTATTCTCTTTCGTTTACTTGTAATTATTAAGAACATACTATGTGAAACAGCAGCCATGTACATGTACGGTGACAAAGGTACTGTAATCTTGATGTGTTTTACATGGTTTGTGTGTGGCTTACAACCTACCACATTGTGCAAATGGGAGTACTGTAGCCTCCTTGGGTCATGTTTGCTTTTTAAAAAGGAACTGCTGCAGGGCCTGCCATAGCTGGCCCTGACTAGTTTGTGAGAGATTTTACAGGACAGCTTTTGCAGTCTAATGGTGAGTTAAAATGTAACCAATTGCCATTACCCTATGTTTTGTTCTTTAAATTCTGTAGGTTTTGAAACAATGCTGCCGTATCCACAAAGGATTGCTCTCTAATGCCGTTGAACTGCGATACCAGGATTGATAGAGGCTGCCTTGCCTTGCCCAAAAGAATGACCAACACACAACACCTGAAACGTATTCTATTGGTCCTATCCTTTTCACTCCTCTGTGTATCTCCCGTTGTGAATGCGCCATTTACAGGAATTGGTAGAGACTCCTCCATCATGCCGCATGACCCATCCACACGTGGAACCATTTCCCTGAACCCGCCCATGACAGCATTCCGAAATTGAAAAGAAATGTATTCTAAGCACTTTTGTCCGTGCCTGCCCAACCTCAAGGTGTTTTACCCTGTACTTCAGCCAATGTATGTTTGCCTCTTCTCGTACGTGTAAACTCTCTAATATACTGTTTGGAAAGAAACAAAACACTGTCTTGCAGCCCGAGTCACTGAGCACTTGAGCTCCACAATCAAACAGAACCTCCCGAGGTTCCCTGTAGGCCACTCACTTGGTCAAAATCCCCCATCAACATACTCAGTCTGTGGACTTTGGATGTGTTTTGGGGGAACTTGGAACCCTGTCCCCCCCCAACATGTCTCTGAAAGTTAGACTTGAAAACTTTATAAATCCAGCCAATTCCTGCATTGGTGTTACCATGTGTAACAATTTTAACACTGTCTGTCTGTCCTCCATGTAAGGCCCAGTTTTGGTCATGGCCCAATTTTATTGTGTGTTTTCCTAATTTGTATGTTTTTTTTGGCTGTGAAAAACAGTTGCATTTTGTGCCACATGATGGAAGGGGCAAAAAACCCAAAATGCCTGTGGAAGTTTTTCACCAACCTTTTAGCACTACAAATAGCGACATAACTATTTATAGCAACTATATAGGTCGAAAGGTAAATAGTAAGTACATTCGATCTTAAATTTTTATACCACAATCCTAGAATAGCGGCATATCGCCCTTACTCAAAGCAGGAAAAGGTCGTTCAGAGAAAAATCCCAGAAGAGAAAAAATTGAGCTGTACCAGAGCGGTTTTGAACTAACGCCATTCTCATTCTCCGACTTTTCGGGCCAGAGTCTGTGACCAAGACCTGCCGACGATCGTTCGGCTTTGCGATTCACCAGAAGTGACAAACAGGCTATACAAATTACCTCATATATATAATATATATATATTATATAGTGATAATTATATATATATATATATAATAATATAATATGATATATATAGTATATATATGCAAACGGACACCTTGCCCTTCAGAAGTTTTTTATGACATTCACAAGAGTACTGTAAATTTTTACTATGTATATTTAACTAACAATGTCTTATTTATTTAATATCTTTTACCGTCAGGTTTTATAAAACATATTTTCTGAGATAACAGAAGGAGGGGGGGGACATGCAGTTTGTAGACACCGGGGTTCTCAGTGATTTAGCCAAGCTGGATATTTTTGTGCGACATTCTGATCCCATCCCACAAAAAGAAAATTTTTTTGAAGAGCTTTTCTCTTGACATGTGCTTCATTTTGACGAGAAAACTACCTTGATTGAGTTTTGCAAGAATCCAGTCCATTACAAGTGTGTACCTCTCACTCCATTTTCAGGGTCTAGTAAATTCACCCCCCAAAAAATTGGCAGTTATTGCCACTAATACCAGGTTCTGTCTCAAATTTTGGGGGGAAAAAAAAAAATATCCAAACAAAAATTCCAAGGTGGAGGGGGAACCTCCCTAAGATCTCTCCCGCAATTCAGAAACTGTTGGTGACTAGAGAAAAGATCAGGCTTAAGAATTATTGCCATGCCTGGTATTTCTTAAGGTTTACGGTTTATAATCATATATGTGTTCAAAAAACAGAACATTCTGTACAAACCTGTCTATTTTAAATGGAGTTTTGATGGAACTTTGTGCTTATTGATCAATGTTTTTTACATTTAATTATTACATATTTTTATCCTGTAATTCTCTTTTTCACAGGACCTTAAGCCAAAATAAAGTTTCCTGCAGGCTAGGATATATTCTTTTGTTCTTATAGTGTGTTTATTATTTATATATCGCTTAATTCCTTGTTTGGGGGAAATATTGCAATGCGGAGGCGGAAAATATTTCTGACTCTAAGAGTCTGAAAATATTTCTGAATTACTGTAGATGTCTGTTACCATCGTTGTGATTCAGATTTCTGGACTAAGAGTCTGAAAATTTCCTGACTAAGACGTCTGAAATATTTCTGGACTAAGAGTCGAAATATATTCTGCTTAGGAGCCTGTGAATACTTTGCATATCATAGTATGAAAATATTTTCTGACTAAGAGTCTGAAAATTATATCTGACCAGGATTGAGGTCTGCAATCGGGAGTATGAATAAATATAATGAGTACTGGAAATATTTTCTGACTAGTAGTCTGAAAATGTGTCAAAATTTGGACTAGCAAATGGTAGAAGTATGGAAAATTTTTAAGCAGGAATTGAGGCTGGAAATTCAGGTCGGCAGGATTTAAAAGGCAGGAAAATTAGTCAGGAATTCCAAGTATGAATGAGGCAGGTTTATTGAGAAATGAAAATGAATTCAGAATTCAGTCTGAAAATGTGGTCAATTTTTGGGAAAAAAAATCTATTTTTTGCCTTAAAAAATCCTGATCTAAAAATTTCCAGCAGGGGGTGGTAGGTCCTTTTTGGGGGCGAACCGGTTCATCGCTTGGGGGCCGAAAACTGGTTTTTTTAGGGGCGGAACTGGTTTGGGGCGGGAACCTGGCAAGAAGGGGGGCAAAACGACCTGTAACCCTGTAGGCAGTATGGCCACTTTACAGTAGCCTAACCATTGCACACTTTAAGCATAACTTTACCCTCTGGTGTATCCCATCCACATAGCTTTTGTTCATAAAACGAACCCCATTGATGTCTTGCTGACATACTGTGGGCTGTCCACTCCCCTAACAAACAATAAACTACTGTATGGCATGGGAATTCACAAAATTTGAAGTTAAGGTAGCCTCGTCCTATACTACTCTAGCCTAAACCTATTCTAGGTAGGGCTAGGTCAGGCTTTATAGTCCTGCTAACCTCAATTGTTTATTTTGGGTCAACTTTGTGCTTCTCATACTGCTATGTTAAAGGAAACGAAGTATAGCCTACAAGGCCTACAGCCAATGTACCCCTAGGCTAGTCCGCAGTCTGATGGACCTAACGTTAGTATTTGCGGATGCTTTGGGCTTTCCCAGCTGTACTAGTTCAACAGTGTATGTGACGAAGTGAGGCCTGAGGTCAGCCTAAGTCTGCCTTGACCCTACTCCTAATAATTTGGGTCCCTTTGAGGCTAATTCCCATGATTAGTTCAGGCAACAAAGTGTACGTGAGGACCCAGTGTGCATTTTTTTTGGGGCACTATTTCGCCGGAAGATGTTCAGCGTAAGACAAAAGAAGTCGCTTGGCGTAGTAGGCGCGAGGTTTCACCTTGATTTGGCATAGCCTAGGCCTTACAAAAGGCCTAGCCTATTTTACAGTATTACACAGTACTGTATACTTTGTACTGCAAACTACATAGGTTCCAGCTTTAATTTTAGTCAAAACCACAGCCGGTAAAATTTTACTGCTGCGGTATGTTTTCACTTAGGCTCCTAATTCACATTTGATTTCCACACAATATTTTCATTTCCTGCCAAATAGGAAAGAGTGTAAACTTTTTGCCTTCAAGTAGGCCTAACGTTTTATACGACCCTAGGCCTAACTTAGGCTAATTATGAAACTGATAAACAGATCATCGTACAAGCTGGCAATGTTATGATTATTGTGTTGGTATAAATCCCCCACCTGTGTTTTGTTGGAGTACAACCGGATGGCAACCTCGGCCAGTGACTTATTCGACGTCAGCGTTATGAAAACTTGCACCTAAGTATAAGCCTAGGCCTAACCGTTAGAACTTCGATAGCCAAATTATTAGTTAGTATTAGTAAACGTTAATACATAGACATTACACCGTGAATTTTTAAGAAAATACAAGATACACTGAAACAAGGATTACAGCATATTGTTCGGTTACTGAAGTTACTTTAATAACTTACCGGACTTCGGAATCAAAAAACGTGATGGATTGCCTTTCTTGTCTGGGCTTTCGGCCACAAGGTATCCGTATACGCACGACCCCCATCCGATTGAAAGAAACCAAGCACCGTTCCGTCATCGAAAGTCCTCAGCCTATACAGCCTGGTTCCCAGCGTCCAAAAACATTCATCAAGAGCTTGTATTCTCTTTGCATTCTTGCTCCATTATTTGAACTCCTCTTAAGTCGTGTACCCCTTTTTTTAGAAAGTTTCCATGTTTATTTTCTACGTTTCGGAAATTGAAAATTTATATTAAAAGTTGATGTTACGGCCTGGACCTCCACCCTCCTTGCCTTGCGAAATAACTTAAATGATGCTGGTGCGCCGGGCCGCTGGCTGACCTTCGCTTAGGCTGAGGCCATGTTCAAAGTTAACCTCGACGTTCGTAACATGAGCTCACAATAAAATACAGAAGCACGATGACGGATTACGTTCCGTACGCACAGCACGAGCGTGAGATATGGCAACACGGCAATATAGGCCTACCTTGGACAAATAAAATAGTTATCCGTGGTTCTACCGCTTTAGTCATAATGAAAAAAAATAAAGATAGCTCGAATATCAAAAGTGATGACTCATGTCGCCATCTCTTCATAATTTTTTGTTTTTTTCACTTTGCAATGATGGAAAGGTAAGAGACAACATTCAGTAAAAGGCCCGGCTCGAATATGGTGGCTAATGCTGTGTTTCACATGCGGAGTTATATATTTGTGATTTGTGAATGGCACTAAGACTCAATATGGAAGAGATTGCTGTTTCTAAAGTATTAGCACCCCGGTGTCAATTAACAGGCGTGTTTTAAAGTGTGCCGTACTGCCGGGGTTCGTCTTGCGGAAAATGAAGCCAAATGAAAAACCATTGGTCGGGTACGTTATAAATTGGGAACCGCCACATTTTTTTCGGGAAAACTGCGGTAGCTATGAATACGATTTGGAGAAAGGAAGATTTGCGCGTCATGGTGTTTTTAATTCACAAGTACATTTCACATTGTTAGGCCAAAGGGCACACTGCTAATTTCATAGGTAGCAATCATTCACATTTTCACCTCTATGCGCAATGAAGCAATCTATTTAAAGACCTGTTACAAACAAAATGTGATTTTCCATGGAATGGTACACGTATCTCTCTCTATTTCAAATTTCACCGAACTATGTCATCATTAAAACTTCATAGTACACTTAAAGGGATGGCCATCTCCCATTCTCAAGTCCTTATAAAGTTATCAAAGTTTTACATATGAAAACTAGTTGGTGTCATACAATAAAGCACAGTCGCTTTCATTAAATTATTCCTCTTCAATTAGGCAGTGTTTTTATTTGAAAGTTCAACATATGTTTTAACAGTGTTTTTGCAATAATTTTAACACATTACATGAAGAAATACTACAGGGTACCAGTCGCCAGGGGAGAATAATTTCAGTCTCACTATAAGGCAATGTCTATGAAAAAGCATGTGTTTGTACATTCAAAGTGGTTCTCTTGTAAGCAAAGGCACAATGCTATTTTCATCACAAGGCACATAAAAATCATTCATATCTAAACTCATGCTCAATGAGCAAAAACTAAATTTACAAGACCTGTACCAAACAAAAGTTGATTTTTCATGGATGGTACACTTATCTCCCTCTATTTTCATAATGACCGCAATTGTGGTCATCATTTTTACAAAACTTCACGGACACTTAAAAGCACGAGGATATGCCATTCCCGTTCTGAATCCTTACAACAGGTAATTAAAGTTTTTACATATGAAAACTATTTTGTGTTATCAATAACACAGTCGCTTTCATTAAATTATTCCTCTTCCAATTAGGTCAGTCCTATTTGAAAGTTCAACATTGTATTTGACAGTGTTTTGATAATTCAATATCACAGATGAAGAAATAAATACAGGTTTTGGGCACATTACAGGGTACCAGTCCAGGGAAATGTCAGTATCACTAAGGCAATGCCATGAAAAGCATGCGTTTTATTCAAAGTCTTTCTCTTGTAAGCAAAGGCACACTGCTATTTTCAAGGTCAAAATCATTCATTCTCAACTCATACTTAATGAGCAATCAATTCAAGACCTGTACAAACAAATGTGATTTTCATGGATGGTACACAATATCTCTCTATTTTCAATATGACTGTACCATGTCATCATTAAAACTTCAAGGACAATTAAAAGGGATGCCATTCCCGTTCCGAGTCCTTATAAAGTTATTAAAGTTTTACATATGAAACCAGTTGTGTTGAACAATTAAACACAGTTCGCTTTCACATGTCAACATAACGCCCCCAATTAGGCAGTTCTATTTGTAAGTTCAACATTTGATTTGACTAGTGGTTTTGATAATTAATTTCATGAAGAAATACTACAGGGGTAACCAGTCCAGGGAAATGTGTCAGTTTTTTGAAAATCCAACTAAGGCAATGCGCATGAACAAGCAATGTGTTTCATTCAAAGTCTTTTTCTCATTGATTAAGCAACAGGCCACACTGCTATTTTCAATGGTCAAAATCATTCATTCTCAAACTCCAATGCTCAATGAGCAATCTAATTAAAGACCTGTGCCAAAACAATGTGGATTTCCATGGATGGTACACTTATCTCGTCTATTTTCAATTACTGACCGTGTTCTGTCATCATTAAAACCTTCAATGATCCCATTAAAAGATATGGCCATTCTCGTTCTGAATCTTTACAAAGTTTATTAAGGTTTTACATATGGAACTAATTTTGTGTATAGTAAATAACAGACAGTCGCTCCATTAAATACCTCACCCTTTTAATTAGGCCAAGTCTAATTTGAAAGTTTAAACATTGAGTTTGACATGTGTTTTGATATTTAATCAATGAGAAGAAATACTAAAGGGTACCAGATCCAGGGAAAAGTTCCAGTATCACTATCAGGCAGATGTCATGGAAAACCAGGTGTTTTTATTCCAAAATCTTTCTCTTGTAATGCACAACGACACACTGCTAATTTCAAAGGTGTACAATCCTTCATTTTCACCTCCATGTCTCAATGACTGCAATCTATTTCAAGACCTTACACAACAAATGAGATTTTGATGGATGGTACACTTATCTC
>JAIZAY010001284.1:0-17332 GCA_029531755.1 Holothuria leucospilota | reverse complement strand
ATAGTAATGTAAGGAAAAGCACAGTAGCAAGGCAAGTTCGCTTTGCAGATGTAACCCTTCGTCACTCGCTAAATTCACAACGCACGCCATGCTGTGAATAGCAGAGTGCGGGGCCTGGCTGGGATTTCGAAGGGGCCTACACCTTGTTCGTTATACTGATAGGCCAATATGTATCAGCTTTATCAATCATGCTAGCTCAACTGTGCCCTCAAGGCGGGTAATGACTAAGGACTTTATATTAGCACCCATTGTTAAAATCAAATCACGCATGCCAGGCAATGCTACACGTAGCTTTGCTTGTTTCCTCATGGATGGGTCTTGTGCAGAGAACAATATACGCAGGCAAACCTGAAGCTTGGAAAACCAACAAAATTAACAAAGTAGTTTGGGAATAGGCCTAGCATGTTTTCCAACGTACCCAACATTCAGAAAACTGATGGCCTATGGAGAGGGTCTAAGGAACGAAAGGGTGCCCACTGGACCTTTGGAAAAGTTTTTATTTTAAGAGGTACCATATAACAAATGGTTCAAATATTTGGACACCAAATTTTTCTTGCAAAAAGAGTGAGCAGTACAATTTGAGGCTGATAAGTGCTTTCTTAGGCAGAAAACTGAAATCAAGGTTGATCTAGGGCCTATTTAAAAAAATACCTGTCATGGGCCAGAAATTGCTCTTCATATTTTTGTTATGTGACAGCTGTTCTTTGCTTTTATTTATAGGGCAAAACATTTGTGCCATTGATACAAATCTCTGGGTGTAATCCCCTCAAATTAGGGGTCCATTGTTGTCCCCCGTCCCATCCTCCACTTGTGGCATTAATAGAGAATGGTTAAAACTGAGGCTAGAGATGATCTCCTGTTATTGAAAGTGTTTAATATTCTATGTGTTCTCACTAACTGTTGGTATACTCAATGTCGCAATTAACGGTCTGTTGATCTAATCGTATTATCACTTTTATTATCCGATTATGTATTTGGTGTCCCACCAGATTATCTGTAAAAGTTGTGACATGGGTAATTGACTTTCAGTTTATTACAATATAAAAAATTTATTATTATCCTTTGGATAGCCTAAAGTTTATGCAGGATGAGATATTAAGGAAAACCAGACAAAACAAACAATGTCATGCCGCTAGAATTACATAGGCTCGTTCTAGCCAAAGTTCCCCGGAAAAAGGACATTTTCCCGGGTTGGTGGAAAATATTAGACGTATTAAGTCGGCCAGAGATGGCTAACAATCATTCCTATTCAATTCTAGAGCCTCATGGTCGGGGTTTCCATGATTAAGGGACAATGTTTAACGAAATGCGCCTATTTCAAAAGTTGGCATGGAGGATGTGACCGCTTTGCCCACCTGGTTAAATCATACTACTATGGATCATTAATAAAAGGCCTACATCCTCCCTGTGTTACTCTTGGAAACTTGGATCACTGATGTCCAGTACTGGTAACCTCTACTGTTCAGTTCACAGTTCAGTTCTAGTTCAGTTCAGTTTAATTTTCGTTTTTTTTTATAAAACATTTACAAAGATTGGCAAGCTAAAACAACAAGATGCAATGGTGGAAATGTAGAGTTATAAAACTGGACGCTAGAAAAACAGTAAAAATGTTTATCGTAGCTAGCGACCTAAAAGTAAGAAAAGGAAAGATAAGAAAGAAAAGTGAAATAATAATAAAATGATACAGAAAAGACTGAACAGTATATATAACCAGGCGGAGCAAGGCAAAAGGTGAGGGGGGTAAAATTGGCATGAAGCTTCGGGCAGAGTAATTGTCTATCAAAAGAGATTTCACTTTATCCTTAAAAGTTGCATAAGACCTGGAAAGTTTAATATCATTAGGAAGATCACTCAAAATTTGTAACAATAATTATTCAACAGTAGTTTCCCATGTTTTAAGAATTGTGCCTGGTAACTGAAAAGAGTGCATTGTTTCTTGTTGGGTTTGGAACATGTGAAGACCTCCTAGGGTTAACAATGTTACAAAAAAGCTGAGGCAGTTTAATATTTACATACTTGAATACAAAGGTACACATCCTAAGAGTGTGAATATCACTGACCTTGAGAATCCCGAGATTACTTTGCAGCTGGTCTGTAGGGTAACGCCGTTGTGAAAAAGTAATGGTTTTAAGAATTCTGTTTTGTAAGACTTGGAGGGGGTCTCAAAATGGAGGCTTTAACTACTCCAAAGATTTCAATTCCATAAGATATTTGGAGTAAACGAGAGAATAATAGAGTTGAATAGCAACTGCTAGGGGAAGCGAGGTCCTGAGACGATAGAAAATTGCCGTTGTATTTAACGAGGCTGTTGCACAGGTCATCGATGTGATTTTTGAACGAGAGTTTATCATCAATCAATAATCCTAGATACTTAGCACAGGCAGTTCTGCAAATTTTAGTGTCGTTTAATGTGAAATGATCGGGACAGGTATGAGCACCACTTTCATTAGAATGAAAGATCGAAAAGGTAGTTTTGCCTAGGTGGAGGGTTAAGTTTGTTGGAGTAAAACCAAGAATTGAGTTGACTTAAAACGGCTTGTGCTTTACAAACAAGCTTAACACAGTCTTTATCATGAACGAAAACATTGGTGTCATCAGCAAAAAGTCTAACAGATTCATTGGGAACAATATTACGAATATCATTAACATACATCAAGAAAAATAAAGGTCCAAGAACAGAACCCTGGGGAACACCAATATTAATACTTGTATAGTTAGATAAAACACCGTTAACATACATGAGTTGTTTTCTTCCAGAAAGGTAGCTAGAAATAACATCGTAAGCTTTACCACGAATTCCATAACTATATAACTTCTGAAGAAGAATGCGGTGGTCAACAGTGTCAAACGCTTTTTTTAGATCAAGGTATAGGCCTAAGACATTTTCCCCGTTGTCAAGATGCGTACGTATACAATTTATGGTTTCTAGGAGTGCGTGGCTGGTATCATGACATTTCCTGAAGCCAAACTGGTAATCAAATAGTGTATTATTATCTTTCAAGAAAATCCTAAGACGTTTTTCGATAGTCTTTTCAAGTAACTTATTAATAGAAGGTAACAGACTGATTGGGCGATAATTCTCTGGGTAGTTGCGATTCCCTTTTTTGAAGATTGGAATGACTTTCGCAACTTTCAGAGCATCAGGGTAGACTCCAGTTGTAAGTACAAGATTAAAAATATGGCTTAACATCGGAACAATAACATGACAAATGGATTTAAGAATTTTGGAAGTAATTTCGTCTAGGCCGGGAGATTTCCCATCTTTTAAAGAGAAGATTTCCTTAGAGATTTCCCCCTTAGTGACGGGTGATAAAAAAATTGACTTAGTGTTACTAGGACATAAAAACTGCATGGGGTCAGCATCACAAGAAATGTCTTCAGCAAGTTTGTTACCAATTTTAGAGAAATAATCATTGAAAGCATTTGCAATGCCAATATTATCCTTAACAATCGTGTTGTTGTGAGAAATACTACTTATTACGGGGCTTGACTTACTTTTCCTATTTAGGAGCTCATTTAAGACACTCCAAGTTTTCTGGGAGGAGTGCTGCTGTTCTATAATCATTCTCTTGTAATAAGATGATTTAGAATACCTAATGGATTTGTTTAAGACACGTCTATACCTCGCTAGAGCAGCATGCTTTTCCGGGGTAGGATTATCGATGTACTTACGAAAAAGTAGGTTTTTACGCCTTATTGACGTTTTGATACCAGCGGTTATCCATGGCTTATTTTTAAGCTTCTTTCTAGATAATATAGTCTTGGGGAAACAAGCATCATGAAGAAAAGTAATTTTAGATACAAAAATATTGTAAGCATCATTCAGATCAGATAAAGCGTAAACTTGTGAAAAGTCGGTACATTCAACTGATTGGATAAACCTTGAAAAATTGCTACTGCTATAAAACCGAACCATTGGCCTACTAGCGCTCTTTACGTTACAGCTAGAGTTACTGATAAAACAAAAATTTGGTAAATGATCACTAATGTCACAGTACAGGTTGCCAGAAGTAATTTCTGAATTGATAAGCTTACTCGGAAGACGAACAAAAATATGATCGATGAGAGAGATAGTGCTGGCAGTAATCCTAGTAGGTAAGGTAATTGCGGGAGTGAAAAGGTTGCCAATCATAAGATTTAGGTAGTCTTTCACTGCTGAGATACTGTTACACTTGAGAAGGTCGATGTTTACATCACCTGCAAAAATGCATACAGTGTTCGGATCTGTGGTCAATAAGGCAGACTCAAGCGCCTTAATGAAATGATTGACATTGCCCTTGGGGTGTCGGTAACACACGATGATCAAATAAAACTTATTATTATGTTGGACTACTAGCCATAAATCCTCAACTTGGCAGTTGGAACATTGGCAACTTAGGTGTGAACTAACAAACATTTTTCTTGGTAGTAATACTGACAAATTCTCTTTAAAAAAGATACCGACACCTCCGCATTTGTTTGGAGGGGGCACGAACTCAAAATCATAATCACGTAGAATGTTACTGAAAGACTGTGAATTACAGTGGCCTATTTCTGACAGCATAATGACATCGAATTTGTGCGAGATGCATTCAAGAAAAGCTACAAGCTCAGTAAAGTGTTTTGGAAGACTTCGAATGTTTATGTGAAAGACTGACAAGTCACTAGTTGCTCTATCCTTGGCAGTAATGAAAGAAGCTTCATCATAATAATGGCAATTAGAGGTTACGAGATCATTTTCTTGGTAAACTGTGTCTTCGACAAAGGTCTTGAAACTATTGTCATTGAGACTATGTTTAATACGATCAGTAGATTGATTAATTACAGTGCGTAGTTGAAAATCAGAGATACAACTAAAGGGGAAAACAAACAAATCTTCATCAGGAGAGGATTCATGTCTGCGGGCCATGAGAAGGATCTATTAAAGTGGTAGCTCCATCTTGACACGAGACATCATCAGCTTTCTTTACGTTGCGACTTGGTCTATACCAACGGAAATATATTCCCTCCGGCCACAGTTCCGGATCCATAAAGACAGAGGGATCATCACATTCGGCCTTGATGTAGAACGAGCTATAGTGATCTGCGTATTTGCTTTGAAGGCGTTCGCAAGAAACATTGAGACTGAGTTTGTTTTCGAGGTAGGACTTTAGTTCCTGAGTTTCAAGGTTAGGGTCAAATCTGGTGGCGAAAACATTAGCAACACGCTTTCTTTTTACCGATGCTATTCCAGTTGCATTAGCTTTGCCAACCAATTGTTCTTTTCTTTCAGTTCTCTTTTGGACTTTCACTGTGGATTTGTAGTTATCTGCAACAACTCGTCGTTTTCCACCATCCGGGACTATAGTAGACCAACTAGGTTCCGTTTGAGTAGAGTCGCCATTTGTACAAGCAGGGGGTTGCAATGGAATGTGGGACTGTTGGTTGGGTAAAATCATAGGTTCATCACTGAATGCCGGTTGGGAGGTCTTCCTCGGAGCTGCTTGCTCGCCTGCAATGGTGGTGTAGTTGTGTGGCCGTCTTTCCGAGCCATCACGGTTAGGGGTCTTAGACGGATCATGGGGATGTTTAATGATAGAGTTCGTTTGAAATGATCTATGCTCAATAAAGGAAAGTCTCTCATCCAGTTTCAGATACTTTTGCTGCATCGAAATGTCCGATAGATCACGTGAGTCCATTGCAGAATTTATGGCAAGGATATTGTTTTGAATCTCAACAATTTTCTCTAGCAATGTATTCACATCAGGCTGGGGAAGAAGATTTAGGTCAAGAGCAACAAAATTTGGCAAGTCCTTTACCTCTACCTCTTTGACTTTATTCATAATATCCTCAAGATTTTTCTGTTTCTTGTTGACTCCTTTTCTTGAAACAAGTTTTAATGTCACCTCCTTACTTTTGTATAGTGGCAGAGAAAACAAGGTCTGTTTTGCATCTTCGATGGATTTCTCGTCGTAGAAACTTTGACAAATATGAATAATTGTGTCTTCGGATAGCACGTCTATCTTGTTAACGACGAAACACAGCAGCTCATTAATGACAACATCTGGTTGTTTCGGTCCCTCCGACATGATGTAACACTGGGAACAAGCACCGATATACAAAACATGTGCTAACAAGGCTTCGCGAAACTGGTACTAACAGTAATTGATGGAGTAAAATTCCACGAGGAAAGTTAGTGAAAAGAAAGACACCACAGAAAGGGAAAACTTGAATGCAAAATGTATCGAAACATATTTCCCTTGAAGGTAAGCAAATAGATGTATGAAGTTCACCGAAAGTGGTTAGTGAAGTTGTAAGATTACAATTTTAAAGACCACCTTGTCTTCAGGCTGTGAAGACAAGGTGCACCCTGAAGACAAGCATACTGATAAAGTAAAATGCTAAACCTGAGCAGTACAAGGACAACTGTAATATTAATGGCACCCATTGGAAATCACATTTTGTGTTTGGTGTCCTGCTGATCATGTCACATCGCGCACAAAATCATCAAAATTACCACCCTCTCATATCACCTCAACTATGCCAATCCCATTCATACATGCCTGAGTTGTAACATGTGTGCACATGGTTATCGATACTACCCTTTTTTCCCCATTTTGTAATGTATTGTCCACCATCTGGTTGAAAGGGGAAAATGGTGTCCCATGGTGTCCCACTGTCACCTCCGCCATTGAAGAACAACAAAGAGCTATTTAAACTGTTTTAAACTGAAAAAAATTAAAATAAATGATTTAAGATGGATAATATGAACATCATAAAGATGTGGAAAGTAATTAGAAAGTGACAAACTTGAAAAATGTATGGAGAGTGTGAATATCTATTTTATTTTTTTGGTGTCCCGGTCACACTTTGGTGTCCCTGTCACACCCGACAATCATTATTACTGTAAATATGAAGCTGTTTTGTTATTTGATAAATCCTTCTTATCTTTTTCTTACTTTAGTTCAAGTCAGTATAGTTTTTAACTTTGTGCATTTTTGTAATGATTTAAGAAGTCACAACTTACAGTAATGTTGACATGGTCGGGTGTGACTGGGACACCACATGTTAATTCAATAGGACCCTGTCACCCCTATATGTAACATAAGAAAATTGCAACTGACAGTAAAAATATCCGATGTTCCAAGAAAAAATAGGTTTGTCTGAACTGTTAGTGTTGCCCACTTGAATACAGTACTCTGTAAATGCTACGTGAAACCTTTTATGCATTGTTTGTGTCAGTATTACTGGGATTTTGGTGTCCCGTCACACCCGACACATAACGTCTGTAACCCAGTTACTCAAAAATGTAAGATATTTGGATGAATTGGGGACAACTCTGAAAAATGTTTATGTTTTATGTGTTCATTTATTTTCAAGCAGCTACTTGCTCTATCTTTTGGAAACTGTACAGATAATAAATATGTTTCAGTGTAAATATTACATGATTTCCCTTACCATGGTGTGAGCTTTTATTCTAAATTGAGCATACAACCAATTTCAGTGGGTGTAACTTGTTTCTGTCATAAATCCTTGCCACTTATGCCTTACCAAAAGTGAGGAAAAGACTTGGATATATTACACAGTTATAAACTTTCTAGGCATATATTGCCAATTTTGGTGTCCCAGTCACCTCCGCCATTTTTGAAAGGAGCTTTGAGATAGAGTTGACCAATAACCTGGATGTCTTAAACAAAAGCCAGGACTGATATAAATTTTAGAAATAGATACATATACCTTCTTGAAAATATACTTTACACCAGTATTAAATGGTTTTTAAATTTTGACCCCTTTTTCACACTTTGGACCCCTAATTTATGGATACACCCATATACTAGTTTGCTAAGTCACTGGTGAAGTTAAATAAATAAATTTTAGGCCTATCGTAATCCACAAATTCCAGCTAAGAGCATGACTATAAGAGCTAAAAACCTTAGAGGTTTTGTGATCCTTACATTGGGCAGGTCAGGGACAGAGCCAGGATTGAGGGACTATTTGAAGGGCCTTTTTGATAGGCACTAGGCTTCTACATGAAAGTGGGATACCCACTAGACTAAACTTTCACTTGCAAGGTTCACTAGACAAAGGATGGACCAAAAATCTTCTTTGGCCCAGCTGGTGGTAAGGTTAGGATTCCACTGAGGTATAAAATTTATAGGCTACTTGGACTAGCCTCAGGTAAGATTAGGGTTTGGGTAAGGATTATGGTTATGTTTAGGATTATTAAGTTTACAGTAGAGTTAATATCTTTGGTCTACTCTAGGGAAGCATTGATATAGTACTGAACCTGTCATCTAGACTCATGAGCCTTGCAGCCCATGAAAGCATGTCTATGGCTTGTGCGTGTAGACATTATATCAACCTGAAGGTGTATGTTGCCTTTCCAAGTCATATAGACTGTGCCCCCAAAGTGCTGAGCCCATTGCAGTATTTACCAAATGCAAAACAGTTCTTACAGGGATTGGTTTAATTATCAGCTGGAGATGGTAAGTGTCTGGTACATCCAGTGAAAATTTAAGATGACTAGCACTATTTAATATGCCCTTGTAGTGGACTTACAGCCTTACAAGTGGACCAAATACATGTTTTGCAATGTCATTTAAAGATAATGCAATCATTTAGTTGAAATAACATAAGAGAATGCAGGTTTCAGTAGACTCAGGTCACATTGCTAAAGGGGAGGGATCTTGATTTGAAACTGAAGTAGTGGACCAAAGCTATAACCATAGTACTGTGCAACCATTCAGTTGTTTTAAGTAGCACACCTAGTGCAACATTACCTGAAAATTGATTTCAGGATAGTTGATGTACGTAGGTCGGTACAAAATGAGTCAAATTTTGTATCAGTTTAGATCCAAGAGATTACAAACCTGAAAATTTTTTTATACTAGGACATCCCCTTATTCAGGAAGCCATCTCTTGAATCCTTGACCCAAGATCCCTGCTAATTTAAGACAAGAAGGATAAGGAAATTGGGTAACTGCCACCCTCCCTCATTTCCATCCCATTTTCAGGATTTATTACCTGTATCTACAAAACGTTGACTAATTGTACTATCAGGCATTAAAATCTGCAAATAAAAATTCAGTTTATACAACAACAGATGACTGAGCTCAAAGACATAGTACTCCTGACCCCAAAAGTTTGAGATTTAGAGGCACTGCAATCTTCAGTTGCTTCAGACAGTAAAAATTACCCCTACTAAATTTTCTTCTAGCCTCTCCTCCAAATGAACAAAAACACCTGTCTATTACAGCTCCCATACAAAGTTATGGTACATTTCTCTGAGTAAACATTGTTTAAAGCCACATTCATGCAGTACTGTGAGTGAGCTGAGCTTAATTGGGAACACAACTGACTACTCAAGTCATTATTGACCAACAACAGTGAAGCTAGTGTTTCAACTAATGTCAATCAAAGAGCAGTCACTAAACGCACTTAGAGGTATGGTCATATCCCTAAATATGTTTGAGGTGATCCTATATAGCCCCATTTCAATTGGGTTGTTCTTCTCATGGGTGCTATTTAACTCTTTTTCAGTTAAGCAGAAAATGCAGCCAGAGACTTGAAAAGATTCTTTCTTTGAAAGTGGATTTCAGATTCAGTGTTGATTTATGTCAATTTTTTTAGATTAAGACATTGGTGTGGGTAAGGAGGTAGAAGGAAGGGTAGAGGGAAAATGTACACACTTTTTGCATGAGTGTTATAGTAAGTGTTATAATTCTTGTAATTCTTATAATTATGAATGATTCCTAATAAGGCAATGGCCTACTGTGTGTACTGTAAAATGACTAGTGGGAACTTGGCTCTCACTAACCATCAAAAAAGTTTTTGTTTAATTCCAGTCTTGTGAAGAGAAATTAATTGAGCAAACGGTGATTTCTCAATAAACCCAGAGATCAATACTGTAAACCCAGAGATCAATACTGTCAAAACTGTTTCCTTCATTCGGTTCAAATGTTCATTATACCTTAGGCCCACATTCATGCAGGGAGCTGTCATTTAAGTTGCAGCATCCTGATGTAAGAGCTGTATTAGGAGGGCAACATCTCATAGCAAAGTAAAGTCCTATTCTCGGTATATACTTCATGGAAGCCAACCTCAAACTGAATTAAGTGAATAGACACCTACTAATCCTATTCACTTCTGGCTATTCAGCCTATTCATTTCCCTTCAGTTGTCTATTCACCTCAGTTTGAGGTAGTCTTACATGAAGTATCTCCCCTATTCTCCTTCACCCCAAGGAGATTATGTGGTAGTCTACTAGTGATAGTGCCTGGAATTCTTGATTGAAGGGCTGTGGGTCCCTTTAAACCATGGTTACTACAGTGTGTGACTAAGTAAAACAGTTACGGACTTCCTCAGTATAACCACCTGGATATGGGTACTAGCTTCAGCTAGAGATTTATCCAGTGATACCCCAATGATGTTCCATTCTGAGGGATTGTTACACTCTTAATCTGCTAGACTACTTCATGTCTCTATCATGGAAACCAGGTTGAAGCAACAGCATACATGCGCTCTGTAGTAAGATTCCTTCTCTGAGAAGATTGAATGTAACCAATAATTCAACTCAGCCCATTCTCATTTACCTCTTTTCAGACACCCTCCCCCACCAACACCAATTGCTTCTGTTAGAAGGAAACCTGTGTGCCAGCAATGCAACATTGCCTCCACACAGTCATCATTATAGAAATACTTGCTCTACTGCAAACTGGTTTTAACTGTTTTCTGAAATAAATGAAAAAATACCACACTAAGCATGAAAGCTTGGGTACCCAAATTCCCAAAGATCAACATTCCACAACTAAAACAATGAGACTTTCCTTGTCCTTTTTCAACAAAGCAACAAAGCTCTAGAAATTTTTTAAGCCCTACACACACATGCTATGCTACAGCAGGATATTACTGAAACTGAACATATTCTTTGATAAATGTACTTGTAGTTTGATTCAAGAAAAAAAGACTTAAGAAGCAACACATTGTGCTCACTCAATGCTTAAAGATTGAATGCAATGTGACTGATATATTGAAATATCTTCCATAATGAAATATAGTATCACATTATGTGATATGAAAGGGTACTTGAATTTTGCTTTTGAGGAGAGAAAAGTGTGTTCAGTATTGCACAGAATTTGGTTTATAAGTAGGACAGCTTGCTCCAAAAATGTAGAAATGAATCAGCATTACTCAAGTCACCTTATAGTTACATTTAAAATAAAGAATTCTAATTATCCTCCTAAATTTCAACACACATTATTATTTACTGGATAATTACTCAAATGCTTGCTGTGATGGACCATGACAGATTTGGTATTATGGTGTCCTTGCTGTACATAAAAACAACTTCCATGTCAAATTTGCTCTAGAAGTAATAGCCTAACATACTGCATAATACTTCGTAGAGAATCTCACATGTGACCACCACAGTGCTCTCAATCCATGCAGCATCAAAGATAAAGATTCTGGTGTAAACTCAAGTCTCAACCTAGGAAGAGGTCTTGCCAGGCAGTGTGAAGATTTGTTATATCTTGGTACATGTATGTATACATGTACCCAACTTTTTAATACTCATGATGCATCAGGTCTTCCTCACTTTTGGGTCATGATGTAAAATAAAAATGGTCTTGAGAAGGCAAGCTTCAAACAATTTAGCTCAAGAAGATGCACTAATTGTTGCTAAGTTAGTTCAATTGCCTTCCCTGACACATATGACCAAGTACCATACATGTCAATTGTTATGTTTGCATCAGGATAAAGCATATGACCATGTACTGTTGAACTTCACAGTGTTTCTCTTGGTAGAAACTGAGGAGGTTAAACTGTACAGGTAACAGTTACAAGTCCATAGAAGTATAGTTGACTTCTGGAAAATGAAAATATGCAAGTTGTCAACTATTTAATTACAACAGATGCTTGAATTTACCTGTACCCTCCACTTCTCAGGGATTGGTAGGTGGAGGATGAAGGGGCAGGGAGCCAGTTCTCTGGCTCATATAGGCTAACACAGTTTGACTCAAAAATTTGTTTACATGGCCCTAAAATACACTGACAGTCCTTGCTAAAACATCTGAGGCCAGAAGACTGTTACAAATATGGATAACTCTTTTCAAAAAGATTTTTTTTCTCAAATTCAGTCTACAGAACTGCAATGACAGAGGCCCCTACTGACTCAGCAAGGCTTGGAAAACAATTTCCATAGGGGAAGCTGCTGTATTTCATATACTAATTTGCTCATATATACATACCGTACAGTACTGTATAGTACCGCAACATTAACGTGTCTAAATGGCCTGCCTTGGCAATATACATTGCCTTAAAAAATCTGCCAAACAGTTCTCTGTTTCATTCACACTGGCTGGCACTTATAAGTTCTTGTAAGTTCACAATGTGGTACTGCCTTGGCAAATACTATAGCTACATTATATCCAAAGTAGAGCATGTGTGAAGTTACACAAGGTCACAAAGATTGGCTGTGAGTTTAATTGAAACTTATATCAAACTTAAGACATCTGGCATTTGTTGTACCTTACGCATTACTCTGACAGCTAAAGTTAATAATTTTTTATTTGCCACATTTTAATTTACTTGGTGGAGGCTAATTTTGGGTGCCCCCCACCCAAGAAGAAAAAAGAAAGCAGTAAAGAAGGGCTTGAATACTGTCAGCCACCCTTAACACATTCAAGGTGACTGCGATATGTGACTCTACAGTATACGTGTTGGCTATGGTACACACATAGCTATTATCATGTCAGGCCATGCAATCAAGTTCTGCCAAAAGAATTGTAAACATGCATGCATAAAAGGCATGTATAAGGATCGAAAAGCCACCATGATACTGTAACTGAAGCTAAAAATACTTTGCCAAAGACACAGTACATGGTCTGAATTTAGTCATGAAATCATGACTTTTTTTTGAAGATCATGTGTTTCCCATTTAATTAAGGTCAGGAGATGTGATAAATTTGTAAAGTCTCTCACATGGGCTATGATGGAGAATGTGTAACAAAAAAACAATGCACTCTCCAAACTTCAAGGTCTAGATAACCCTGGGCACTGTAGTACTCCTTGCACTATTCAAACTGGGCTACTACATTTACATGAGCTATAGGCCCTGTAGACAAACTCACAACTGCCTAGTATTAGCTACATACCTTCACATTTTCCAGTAATGAGGGATCCATGGAAAACAAAGGTTTCATATAAGTAAATTGATAGGCCCAACATAAAAAAAAAAAAAATAACAACCAGTAAATAAACATGCTCATGTTTTTCTTTTCTTTTATCACATAGTCACTCGATCTTAGTTCTGTATTAAGAAATGCCTAGCCCCGTGATAATATATCATATTATCACGGGGCTAGGCATTTCTTAATACAGAACTAAGATCGAGTGACTATAATTAATTGTGGCTCATATATGCATGGCCTATCATGTACGTCAGTTTAGTACGGTTCAAGCAGGGAGTTGCTACAGGCTACATGCTGAACCAACGTTGTTCACCTACAAGATTTAACTTTAATTAATTGTGGCTCATGACGCAGAGTAACTATGTGCTAGCACAGAGGAAAATAAATAGAGCATTCACTCTTCGATTATCTCACGGGTGCTAGGGCTTGGCGGCTACTTTTGCAAGGACGCACGAAACTTCACAAGTACAAGTACCCATTCTGCTAATCTTTGTTTACGTTTGGAGCGAAGTACACGAACCGCTAAATGGTACCATTATGTATAGGGAAATGTATTTACACATGTTTCTCTAAAATGGATTACAAAGGTCGTATTTGTCATCAGAAATTTTATTTGTGTAATTTCCATACAATAAATTAGTTTTTAAATATTTATTTGAGTATAATTACGGCGACTCAATTGTCAAAAATATGCCATATCAAATAATATTCTCTTTACTTGGACGATACTAATTTCTGCACATGAGGACTGTTTATTGGATTATGAGGTTGACGCCCCCTCCTTATGAATAATGTACTAAGCTCATTAGTATGACGTCACAGAAACCAAGTGTCCCAAGTCTCTCGTTGAGAAGCAATACAAATAGGCAGCCGATAGAGGGCGTATTAAACCCAAGGTAAATATGGTGAGCTGTAGGTACTAGCAGTACGAGAACACTCACGAGAGACTTGGCCAAGTCTAAAACGTTTCCAAAGAGGAGACATTCCCCATGAATCATATTTTGTGTTGAGGCAAGGGCATGTGGGATGAGGGCTGTTGCTACAAAGCTTCAACTACCCAGCTCAATTAACACAGTTTATGTTGAAGAAATTTGAATTTGCTTTAATTTTCTTGAAAAGTGTTGCTATCGATAGAAGCATTGTACAGGGCTCAGCTTAAGCCGTCATAGGTCTGACAATGCCCTACAAGGGAGTTGAAATTTTGACAATTACTGGTTCAAATCTTCAAAGTGAAAATGATGTAATCAATGTCTCAGGACATTGAAGTATGATTTATTTTCACAAACATGGTCAGAAGTTGAGATTATCACTCATTTCCTTAAATTTAATGTTTTGCTTCAAATATAGAATAGAAGTACACACAAAGATAGTTTGTTGAATACTTATGCCTGCTAGCAGTAGTACACAAAAATCCATGATCATGCTTTGGAAAGTTATTGAGGGTAAGGTACAATAAAGACTTTAAGCTTTAACTTTCTAGAATGGGATAATTTGCCAATTCACTGAAAATGGTGCATCTTAATTTTTACTCCAATAAATAAAACAAACAAAAAACATTAAAGAGAAAGCAGCCAGTTACCTGCAAGGCACACAGTAAGGAAAACTTAAAGTAATGAAAGTAGTGTGTTGGAGGATTCCTAAGTTTTTGGGGGCTAAACCATCCACATTTACATTTTGTTTGTAGGAGAGGGGAGGCAGTAGTATAGGGCAAGGCATTTACTGGAATTTTCTCATTCATTGATATTTTCAGACAAAAGACCTTAAACTAAAAATTTCTTCAAGGTGGGATGGGACTGGAGCTACAGAGTCCTAACAACCTGTTCAGTAAACACTGTTTATGGTAAACAAATTTCGTGCTAATTGCATAAGCTGTTGCTCTTAATACAAATGCTCTACAGGGCTAGGCTGTGATAGGTCTGTCAATTCACTACAGGGTACTTGGAAATTTGACTATATACTAAAACTCATGTAATCAATGTCTCAAGACATTGAACTATGTTTAATAATTCACAAACATTTGCCAAAGGTTGAAACTTTTGCTGATTACCTTAAATTTTATACTCAGGTTTAGTTGTAGAAAATAGAAGCATACATAAAAAGTTTTTTAAGTACTACTGCCTTTCAGAAATCATACTTATCGATAATGTTGTTGGGAAAAGGAACTGTACAGTTAGACCCTTACATATTTTATCTTCAGTAAAAGCTGAATCTCAGGATTTTCCAGTTAGGATAGTTTGCCTGTAGTGCTAGTCTTCTGGAAAATAGTGTCATTGTAAAATGTTTAATATTAAGGACTAAGCTTTTCAACTCTCTTTTATAGATATGGGTGGGGAGGGGGTGGCAGGGGTATATTCTTAAGTTTTCTAATTTTCTGATGTTGTTAGAAATGTCTCCAAAGAGGAGACATTCCCCAAGAATCATATTTTGTGTTGAGGCAACTTCATGTGGGATGAGGGCTGTTGCTACAAAGCTTAATCTACCCAGCTCAATTAACACAGTTAATGTTGAAAAAATTTGAATTTGTTTTAATTTTCTTAAAAAGTGTTGCTATCGATAGGTCATGGCTCAGCTTAAGCCGTCATAGGTCTGACAATGCCCTACAAGGGAGGTGAAATTTTGACAATTACTGGTTCAAATCTTCAAAGTGAAAATAATGTAATCAATGTCTCAGGACATTAAAGTATGATTTATTTTCACAAACATGGTCAGAAGTTGAGATTATCACTCATTTCCTTAAATTTAATGTTCTGCTTCAATTGCAGAATGGAAGTACACACAAAGAAAGTTTCTTGAATACTACTGCCTGCTACACTGTAGATCATGCTTTGGAAAGTTGTTGGGGGTAAGGTACAATGAAGACTTTAAGATTTAACTTTCTAGAAATGAAAATTATGGGATAATTTGCCAATTCACTGACAGTGGTAGGCCTAAGTGCTTCTTAATTTTTACTCTTATAAATAGAACAAACAAAAAGCATTAAAGAGAAAACAGCCAGTGGCCAGCAAGGCACACAGTAAGGAAAACTTTAAGTTTAAGTAATGAAAGTAGTATGTTGGAGGATTCCGAAGTTTTTTTTTTTTTGGCTAAACCATTCACATTCGCATTTAGTTTGTAGGAGAGGGGAGGCAGTAGTATAGGGCATGGAATTTACCTAGAATTTTCTCATTTATTGATATTATTTTGGATATTTTCAGACAAAAGACCTTAAAATAAAATTTTTTTGAAGGCGGGGTCCGACTGAAACTACTGAGTTCTAACAACCTGTTCAGTAAACACTGTTATGGTAAACAAGTTTTGTGCTAATTGCATAAGCTGTTGTTGTGAATCCAAATGCTCTACAGGGCTAAGCTGTGATAAGTCTGCCAATTCACTACAGGGTACTTGGAAATTTAACAATATTGAAACTAGTGTAATTGATGCCTGAAGACATTGAACTATATTTTAATAATATGTCAAAAGTTGAAATTTTTCTTCCTTACCTTAAAATTGATACTCAGCTTCAGTTGTAGAAATAGAAGCATACACAAGAGTGTTTTTTAAGTACTACTGCCTTTCATAGATCATAATTATTGATAATGTTATTGGGAAAGGAACTATATAGTTAAACCCTTAATATTTTTCTTCAGTAAAAGCTTAATCTTAGGATTCTCCAGTTGGGATAGTTTCCCTTTAATCTCTGAATACTTAGTGCACCCTAGTCTTCTTGAAAATAGTGTCACTGTAGGACGTTTAATATTAAGGGCTAAGTCATTCAACTCTCTTTTATAGATATGGGTGTGGAGGGGGTGGCAGGGGTATATTCTTAAGTTTTCTAATTTTCTGATGTCATTAAAAATGTTTCCAAAGGGGAGACATTCCCCAAGAATCATATTTTGTGTTGAGGCAATCGAGTGCGGGATGAGGGCTGCTGCTACAAAGCTTCCTCTACCCAGCGCAATTAACACAGTTTAAGTCGAAAAAATTTGAATTTGCTGTCATTTTCCTGAAAAGTGTTGCTATCAATAGAAGCATTGTACAGGGCTCAGCTAGACATGATAGGTCTGACATTGCTCTTCAAGGGAGTTGAAATTTTGACAATTACTGGTTCAAATCTTCAAAGTGAAAATAATGTAATCAATGTCTCAGGACATTAAAGTATGATTTATTTTCACAAACATGGTCAGAAGTTGAGATTATCACTGATT
>JAIZAY010001270.1:0-17597 GCA_029531755.1 Holothuria leucospilota | reverse complement strand
TCCAAAGGGGAGACATTCCCCAAGAATCATATTTTGTGTTGAGGCAATCGAGTGCGGGATGAGGGCTGCTGCTACAAAGCTTCCTCTACCCAGCGCAATTAACACAGTTTAAGTCGAAAAAATTTGAATTTGCTGTCATTTTCCTGAAAAGTGTTGCTATCAATAGAAGCATTGTACAGGGCTCAGCTAGACATGATAGGTCTGACATTGCTCTTCAAGGGAGTTGAAATTTTGACAATTACTGGTTCAAATCTTCAAAGTGAAAATGATGTAATCAATGTCTCAGGACATTGAAGTATGATTTATTTTCACAAACATGGTCAGAAGTTGAGATTATCACTCATTTCCTTAAATTTAATGTTTTGCTTCAAATATAGAATAGAAGTACACACAAAGATAGTTTGTTGAATATTATGCCTGCTAGCAGTAGTACACAAAAATCCATGATCATGCTTTGGAAAGTTATTGAGGGTAAGGTACAATAAAGACTTTAAGCTTTAACTTTCTAGAATGGGATAATTTGCCAATTCACTGAAAATGGTAGGCCTAAGTGCTTCTTAATTTTTACTCCAATAAATAAAACAAACAAAAAACATTAAAGAGAAAGCAGCCAGTTACCTGCAAGGCACACAGTAAGGAAAACTTAAAGTAATGAATGTAGTGTGTTGGAGGATTCCTAAGTTTTTTGGGGCTAAACCATTTACATTTAGTTTGTAGGAGAGGGGAGGCAGTAGTATAGGGCAAGGCATTTACTGGAATTTTCTCATTTATTGATATTAGTTTGGATATTTTCAGACAAAAGACCTTAAACTAAAAATTTCTTCAAGGTGGGATGGGACTGGAGCTACAGAGTCCTAACAACCTGTTCAGTAAACACTGTTTATGGTAAACAAATTTCGTGCTAATTGCATAAGCTGTTGCTCTTAATACAAATGCTCTACAGGGCTAGGCTGTGATAGGTCTGTCAATTCACTACAGGGTACTTGGAAATTTGACTATATACTAAAACTCATGTCATCGATGTCTCAAGACATTGAACTATCTTTAATAATTCACAAAAATTTGCCAAAGGTTCAACTTTTTGCTCATAACCTTAAATTTAATAGTCAGGTTTAGTTGTAGAAAATAGAAGCATACATAAAAAGTTTTTTAAGTACTACTGCCTTTCAGAAATCATACTTATCAATAATGTTGTTGGGAAAAAGGAACTGTACAGTTAGACCCTTACATATTTTATCTCCAGTAAAGGCTGAATCTCAGGATTTTCCAGTTAGGATAGTTTGCCTGTAGTGAGCCTTCTGGAAAATAGTGTCATTGTAAAATGTTTAATATTAAGGACTAAGCTTTTCAACTCTCTTTTATAGATATGGGTGGGGAGGGGGTGGCAGGGGTATATTCTTAAGTTTTCTAATTTTCTGATGTTGTTAGAAATGTTTCCAAAGAGGAGACATTCCCCAAGAATCATATTTTGTGTTGAGGCAAGGACATGTGGGATGAGGGCTGTTGCTACAAAGCTTCACCTATCCATCTCAATTAACACAGTTTATGTTGAAAAAATTTGAATTTGCTTTAATTTTCTTGAAAAGTGTTGCTATCGATAGAAGCATTGTACAGGGCTCAGCTTAAGCTGTCATAGGTCTGACAATGCCCTACAAGGGAGTTGAAATTTTGACAATTACTGGTTCAAATCTTCAAAGTGAAAATGATGTAATCAATGCCTCAGGACATTAAAGTATGATTTATTTTCACAAACATGGTCAGAAGTCATGCCAAGATGATCACACAGAACACACTGCATTTGAAGGTGGGTATAACTCAAGTAACACTAGGGGTAACTGCAGTAACACATTAGTTACGCTCTGCACAGATAAACTTCCGTCGCCCAACTGGGGCTTCGTTTGAACCGTCATATTTTCCTAAATACTCAATCAAACACCCTCAAATGTGACATAAACGTTTCCTTTGGAAAATTTACCTGCAAAACGATACCTCAATCTCTCTAAATGGTCGTACAATTCTATTAAAAACGAATGTGAAAGTTCATTTACTGTTACGTAATCGCTGTTCCCTTTCGTGTGTCTCACTCCCTGATTTTGAAGCTGCTGGAGATAAGCCTGAAATCACGTGAGACTTCTTCCTAGTCCTTTTCTGTACGAAGGTGGGGTCAACTCTGCACTTCGAATACAACGCTCAAATTAGGACAATCGCTTGGAATTCAACTGTGAGTATCGCTAAATGTGTACTTATTTACATTAAAAGTCTATCTTATAGTTTA
Source organism: Holothuria leucospilota (assembly GCA_029531755.1). NCBI lineage: Eukaryota > Metazoa > Echinodermata > Holothuroidea > Aspidochirotida > Holothuriidae > Holothuria > Holothuria leucospilota. The sequence goes on along the minus strand of JAIZAY010001270.1, from coordinate 15,322 downwards.
AAATGGTACTAAAAATATTTTAGGGAAAATTTGTAACTGAATAATCGTTGTAAAGATATTTTTTAACACATACATAAACTTTACTTTGGCACCTGATCACTGTACAGAAACTTTCTCGGATGATACGGTGGGGGTAACTGTGGTATGCGTGATTGTCTTAAACTTTGGAAGCAAATGGTGATTTTCTCTTCTAAAACTCTACTTATTATTTGCATTCTACAGAAAATATCATTAAACAAATTTAATTGAAGAAAATCCAAAGTTTTGGTGACAAACCTTTTTCTTTATCAAGAGAAGAAAATTCATAATCGAAAATTATTACAAGTGTATTTTCAGTATCTGGCAGCTTAAACTGCGGAGGTATGTTGTTTACAAATACCTGAAATAGTAGCACCGCCAGTATAAATACATTTACACTGAGAAGGTAAAATTCTGACCTAAAACAAAACATTCCGTTTATTCACTCATAAGTGTGGATTGATTGAGATGTTTTGAGTATTTTCAATTTCACTTAGTTGGCCAAGGCGTGCATTTTTGACAATTATTCGTATTACAATTCGACGAAGGCCTATGACTTAACGTAATAAGCCTAACATAGCATTGCCCTAACGTTAACGTTACAACTTAGGCCTACAAGCCTTCACTGCTAATTATTTCGGCCTAGGCCTAGGGCAGTATGTCGATACATACTCCACAGGCCCTCGGTTCTAGGCCTACACTAGTTTGGCAAGACTATGCATAGTCCTAGCCAAACCTATAGTAGTACTGAGCGCCTGTGCATACTCTAGCCTACATAGGCCTATACTTAGTATAGGCCTAACTTATAGTAAATCATAAATGATGGTGGAACCTAATCTAATAAGGCCACCCTAAGAAAGTTTGCATTTTTCTAAAACGACAAAAGAACATCAATCTAACGTTAGGCCTACTTATACTGTACCTGCAAAGTTTTCGGCGGACTAGATCTAATTTGCAAGCTACAAATCTTTACTATGGAATTTTCCTACCGAGCGGTATGTACAGTACAACAAACAAGTTCAGATTATTCAGCCTAAGCCAAAGATCCAGGTGCCTTGTAAGGCCAGTGGGCACTGTTTGTAATTTCAGTACAGAGCTGTATGTATACGGCTCTGTGTAGGCTTTACACATTGAACTTGAGGCTGCATGTCTTAGCTTGTGCGTGCTCAAAAAATGTGACGAGTCCATGAGCATTTGCCTGGGAGCTTGAGGTGAGCGTGCCGCATCAGAAATTGAGGCACTGATTGTGACAGCAGTTACTGACGTGCATTGTTGGTTAGATCGATGCATGGAATTTGAATTATATATAGCAGCCTTATTAGGTTCCTTTCCTCTACATGATAACTGGGGGTATGATGGCAATCAGTGAATCACTTAGCCAACATTGTGATGGTAAAATTGTACAGAATGGGTAGTAAAATGGATACAATTGAAGAATATCCTCCCATGAAGTAAGTCCTCAGTGTAGCCGGCACCGTCACACGTAGTGTGCATTATGGTGTAGGGTGGAGCCGGTATAGTCACGTCAGGGAAAAAGTGTGGACTTTATACATGCAGCATTTCTTAGCTTTGCGCATGTTGTGATTTTCTGCTGATTATTTTTCGACGTTGATTCACTCTTTAGCTGCAATTGTTTGTCGCAGATTCACAGCCTTATTTTTATTTGTCGAAGATTCACATTCCAGGGCATTTTGTATGTCAACGATTCGACAGTATCTGTCGAATGAAGACTTTGCTTGAGGTGGGGGGGGGGGGTCGAAGGGTCTGACAAGTGCATTAAGGCAAAATAAGAACTTATTCTGGAAGAATTTTACAATTAGGTAACAAAAATTTTGTTACATGATTTAAAAGAGCCATTCATAAAATAGCATAATTCAGTTGGGGTGACTCAGTGGTATTCCCCTGATTTAATTTTTGTCGGGGTTTAAAGGTTAATAGTTTTCGCTGTCTATAAAGAGACGGGATGCTCTCTTTGAAAAATGTTTGCTTAAATAGATGATAAATTTAATTACTGTATGGCCTTCTTTGATGACTATTAAGTACATTTCTGATTATCATTAGGCCTAATGAATGTTTCACGACTGAAAATTATTGCTGTTTGCTCTGTTTTAAGATTTTGAATTGATAATTCCTGTCAGGGTGGCTCAATTTTCTGTCCTGGTGGTACATTTTTGTCCGGTGCTGAGCACCCTCTGCAAGTTTTGTCCGGGCGCAGCACCCTAACAAAACAGCTAGTGGAGAACACTGGTGACTGCTTTTTCCCTTAATACAGTACATTCCATTTGGTGAACCAGTAACAATGTGTGAGCATAGTATTTGTTGAACTGGGCGAAGGACAGTGCAGTGATAAAAAAGTGGATATTTTCAAGAGTCTGTGCCTATAAAAATGTACTATTTTTTTTTAAGGGGGGGGGGGGTTATGATACATGGTCCTCAGATCAACTTTGAAAAAATACAGTGCATCTAAATGGGAAATCGGCTAATCATTTCAATGATATATTTAACATTAAATTTCACGATTTTCTTGTGACAATATGGAAAGTGCAGTTAACCTTAAATTTGTGTTTCGTTATATTGGTTTAATAGGGTACAGTGTCACAGTATTTTTTTCAAAGTTGATCTGAGGACCCATGTATCACCACTTGGTACACCCTTACAGGCACAGACTGTTAGTAATATTTCTTCATCCTCCTTATTTCTTTGTCTACAGATATCTACAGTACCTCAAGGATAGTGCACTGTACTACAACAATGGGCAATAATTATTCAACGGAATAACTATACAAAGGATGATATGTCAAGCAAAGAAGGCTGAGCAAATTGAAATACAAACTCCTTCAGTTTGTTTATGCAGTGTTTCTAAATATTTGCATTTTCCAGTTGATTTACTTGGGGATGCTGCCTGCATGTGTAAATAAACTGCAGTCATCAACAGGACAAATAAGGACTATACATACTGTATATGAGTTGACAGTTTCTGCAGTTTTATGCCATCAACCCATACTGAATGTGTAGGACAGGTTCCTATCTATCCTATCTAGGATTGCTGGAGTGCTGGTTCTGTACCTCTTTCTGTACCTACGTATGGTCCAGTATTACATTTTACATATTCTGAAAAGCAATTCTCAGTCAGAAGTAGAACTTTCAGAGTTTACGTGTGGTCGACATTTCTTTATCCTGGTTGGTAGGACCGGCAGTGGCAGATCACTACTTAGGAATCCAGACTTAAGAGGATCCTAGCCTGTGTGAACTTACTGTCAGGACGCATGCCTACGTGCCATTATGAGTGGTGCAAATTGTAAAGTTAAGAGAATGGGACTGAAGATGCGCTTTATAGTTAGGCACTGCTGTGTTGTTGAGGAACATCTTGAACCCATCGCTGTGTTGCAGCCTACTGTAATTATGACAAACAGGTTGTTGGCTTGCTTTTGAGGAGAAAGTTTTCACAGATGTGGAGAACTAATGATATTAAAAAAGGTAGCCAAGGGCAATGTATCTGGACAAGGGACAATCAGAAAGTACATTTACATGTGATCTCGATTGATCTGTTTAAAAGCTATGTATGTGTTGCAAGTTGTTGCAGTATGTTAGCCTTGCAATTTTTTCCAAATGCCCACTTAGTATTCTGGTTGACTTGTGGAAACCCCACAGAGTCAGATTGATGCTGTTTTGTCCGTCTGTCTGGCTGACACAAATAGGAGTTGTATTGACTGTATGGTCCTCAGGTTAGCTTGAACACCATCAAAATATGCAAGAAATTATTTTAATGTATAAGTTCTTCAAAATCAGTTAAATAATCATACTTTATGCATTTGATCATGATTTTGATATGATAGTACAGTAGACAGTGTTGTAGCTAATTGAGAGGACCATGGAATACTGGTGAAGGTGTGGAGCTTGTGATCCAAGGATCTCTGGTTTGACTCCTGCCTGAGTCTATCAGTTGTGTCTTTAGGCAGGATGCTGTGTCTCATTGCCTTTCTCCACTCGGGGGTTTAAATGAGTACTGTGAGGTATATGTAACCAGTCATCATGTGCACTGTAAGTTAGGGATGCACCAGATCCAAATTTTATTATCTGGCCGGAACCAGATTTTGCCGGATGTTATTCAAAATCTGGCTGGATAAAGTCCAGCTAGAACCAGACTTTTTTATTTTAAAAAGACACAGAAAATGACACGGGCAATAAGAGGGTGGGGGATGGGGGAAAGGCAGCAGGAGCTACAGCTGTAGTGGTTGTCTTCATGATATCACTAAAGTACTGTACGTTCTGGTGTGATTTGTAGGGTTTAGAATGATGCAGAAGATAAATTGAAAGAGTGACATTACTCAAACTAACTTTTGGAGTCTTGAAAATGTTGAAGCCATTAGATTGTAGGATGGGCTGCTCTCTGTTTCCACGTCTCTTTGTTTTGAGTTCTGACTTGTCTATACTCTGACAAGTCTACATGAAAGTCAGTGCAAGGATAAGGGTTAGGTAAGGGTGAAAGTGTTAAAGAACCAAGAGATGTTGGAACATAGAGAAGTATTGGAAGTAATCGACTGTAAAGGCCTGTCAATATGATTCGTTCAAAAGGTCATCGTACAGTACATTTGCGTAAAGATGTTTATGAACAAATGTAAATGTGTATGCAGGCTTCCTACAAAGTTGAACAGCGTGCAGCATACATGAGGCTGTTCGAATTTTTAGTTGCTTGTTTCATCTTTCTTACAAATGTTCAAAACATTTGAAAACATTTAGGTCTATTCTTATCATTACTGTAGCTCATAATGTATGGTCGTTGTACTGTAAGAGAAATTGTAGTCTAAACTTGCATATTACTCAATTATACTGTAATACCATACATGTAGGAATATTTAGCTAAAATCAACAGTTACTGTAAGGACACTTTAATTCCCAGAGGTTTGGGACTAAATTATAGGGCATAAGTACATGGTGCTGCATACCCCAACTGGAAATCTGTGGAACAATTTCTTTGTATGATGATGTTTATTGACAAAGGCATGATTGTGTACTCAAGCTTGGGAGTAATTGTATCTAAACATGGTCTAATCTGTGGTTTTTAGTGATGAGAATATGATTCTTACTGTTCATATTCTCAAGGCCTCATTGGGAGAAATTTTAGAACCTTGAACATTATAAACAGTATGCTGGATAAATGATGAATAGGTTAACTTTGGAATTGTTTATCTTGTCAGCTTCTCTTTATTTTGGACTTGTGCATACATGTGCATGAAGGCTACAGTAGTATCACAAAATGCCATTTGTGTATTCCTGCCAGTACCACAAAGAACTTGTAAAGTGAGATATACAGATAGAAAGGAAAACCTTAAGGAAGATATTAAACGAACTGATGAAGGTAGAATTATCTATAAATAACAGATTTAACTGAATGGCCAGAGTTTGAGAAAATCTGGCCCCATTTCTAGAAAGAGCTGACTGGTACCAGAACCAGATGTTTTTTCTTTTCACTATCCAGCCAGACAATCCGGCCAGACTGCATATCCAGTGCATCCCTATAGTTAAGTTGAGAGATTGTCTCTGGGATGATGTATTGTGGGCAGGGGTAATATAATTGTGTTCTGCAGGTCTGCCTTTGATTAGGATTGTCTATGTACTGTCACATTAAAAATGCAAATATTACAATAACACAGTTGTGTGTGTGTGTGTGTGTGTGTGTGTGTGGGGGGGGGGGGGGACAGATGGAAACAGGGTTGTTGGGGGGATGAAGACAGGGCTACAGCAAACCTATGGGGTGCGGCAGAAACAGCTTTATTAGCCTTGGGTGTCTATAGGCCTGTAGTTTTACCAGGATAAAATTTGCAATGGGCATTATTAAGTTAGCCATGACCTATCATTCTTCTCTGACCTAATGGATATGTTGTACTTATAGTGAACAGTATTTGAGTCAAGGATTCATGCAGTTTTTGTCCTAAGGTTCCATGCAAATGTTTTACACTCGCACCGTGTCATCAAAATTGTTTTAATTAGCCTGTTCTGAAGGTGCAGTACGGTATGTTAAGATATTTACCTTAAGGTCTCAAAAACGTCAAAAAACTACAATACTAAAATATCTCCTAGACTGGAGGCTATGACTCATCCCAGGCCTTGTTAGTTGCATCTAAACTACAGTACACATTCTTTGATATCACTATGATTACATGTTTTAAAAATTATGAGTAAAACATTCTGCAACAGATGAATTGTTCCTGGTGAGTAATTCAGATGAGCTGGCCCAAAGTGTGTGTTATACAGTATAGGGAACTTATGTGATGATTTACTGTCAGGTTTGTTTTATCAGTTTGTTTACATGCCAAGAAGGACCTTCCCTTAATGGAAACTGGGAGTAATAAGTCGAGGGGCATCTGTGAGAGGGAACAGGGGATACTGTTGAAAAAAAAACTCATTTTTTAAACTATACCTAGAATTATACTGTTTTGAGTGACTTATGATTATTTTCTGCAAACTTAATTAACGAATTGAAGATGCACTTGAATTATTCTTGTGGTCATTGAAAAGCCCTTGAAAACTTCTTGGTGTTATTCTTCACTAAAGCATGTAACACCTTGTATAATTTACAGTCACTGAAGCAAAGTTTGAGCTACGGCTAGCTTAATTTGTAAGATCCATTTTAGTTCGGTAACCTTGCCTTTGCTTCATTACATTACGTCAATTGATTTGTCGTTTCTCTACACTTATGGCTTTTCATTCCTGCCTTAAGCAACTAAGTTTTCTTCGTTTCAAACAACTCTTGAATTTCACCATTTGAAGAAATGTTTGAATTTTAACCATTTGAAGAAATATATCAAAACCAGCTTTGAAACCAACTTTCTTTTAGTTTCTGGTGTGCACGTAAATGCCTTTGTAACTAGTCAACATTGTCCTTAAAGTGTTGAAATAGGGAAATATGTCACATGCTCAAGATTTTCAGCCATATACCTTGTAATATCTCACAGAATCGCTCTTTTAAAGTAAGTTTCACTCTTGAACACAGTTAATTTCATTCTTTGGTGGAGTGAAAATTCACAAATTTGCAGGAGTGAAACAGTTTCACTCTTTTGAAAGTGAAATTCACTTTTTTACGGAGTTGTCCCTCGCTACAGCACACACTTGGAAGGAGTGAAAATTCACTCCTGCACTAAAGTGGGTTTTCACTCTCGATTTTAGACTGCATCTGGAAAATGCAGGACTTCCTCGGAAAACTGACTCGCCTTCAGTAAAAAATATCGCGTGCGATTACACATGATTAACCAAACATCAATGCGATGTCGAATTTAATATTGCTTAGAAAAGCTAACAGCACTGTGTCAATGCTACACCCCATTTGTAAGACAAGTGTACATTTCATGTGTCGCATTATCTAGACCACAAAAATGGTGCAATTAAATCATGTCAATTGAAAACAATATCAATAATAGCCGATGTAAAATCAACGGTAAAAACCTGAAATCGGGCATCGGCAGTCTATCTGAAATGTCTGACACTTCCCTAGAAAACTTCCGGCCCCTTGCAGTATAGGTCAACTGATCGTTGCGCTCCACGTAGTATCATAGTGGAGGACCTAGGAAATGGTCAATTAAATATTTCTTTAAAAATCTGATTTGTCCGTTTTAGGGTTTAGCTTTGTATAAATAAGATCTTCATGTAAAGAGCAAGCAGACAAAGGCTTGAGGATGTTTCGGGGGCTGAGCCATTGTTGCCTTAATGCTTCTCCCCCTAAAAGTATTTCGCACCAGAATATTTTTGCCCCTCTTCAGAGTCTTGTCTGGCTACGGGTGTGCAGGGCAACCAGCTTGGGGAAGCCGGGGAAGGGGGAACCACATAGACACAGAAGGATCGTCGTCCTGGGAGTGGAGTCAATTAAGGAAAGGGTGTTTTTACTTATGGTAGATACGGCCTCAGTGGCCAAATCGTGCTGATTTACATCTCTTTTTCCGAACTGAATGGTATTCTTTTCTCTATTTTTTTAATAAACTACTTATTGGTGGAGGAACGTGTCGCCTGCAGCTCCCCCCCCCCCCCCCCGTAGACAGTGGCATAGCTAGATATATTTTTGGGGGGCAAAAAAATTCTGACAGATTATAATTATCTTGAAGTAATAATGTACTATCTAAGCGTAGCGCCACCATCATCTGGCTTGTAGCGAGCGGAAAACCCCCGAGATTGCCTTAAATCTCTGAGATTGCCTTAAATGACACTTCCAGGCCTTGTCAGTAACCATTTCAATGTGTAATTCTGCTTAAAAACATAAGAAGTGTTGTAAGTAAACCCCTAGGAATATAATTTTAGCTACTAATTTCCGTTGTAAGAATTTTTAATTAAGGTGGTAAAAATTTCCGACAGAGACTAGATATTTCCGATAAAGGCCTTCAGAGGCTTTGTGGGGGGGACCGCCCCCTGCCCCCTCTAGCTACGCCACTGCCTGTAGATGCGTGTCTGCCACAGTGTCTTGCAGTGGGCACGTATCCAAAGTACCGACGGGGGTGTGAGAGAGCTTCCATGGACAATTTTTTTTCCGGGAAGAGGTAAGATAAATTCATGCGTTATTACAAAAGTAATTTTGAGCTTTCAGGCTTGAGACGAAATCTTTTAAAGGCGCCGCACTCCCACCTTCGTCTTTGGCTACGAAATTGCTTGGCAGCGATGCCCCTGTGGTGCAAACTGCCGGTTCTCTTAACACTTGACAACTCTTTCATGTTATGGACAACAAGTTGAAAGGTTTTAAAACTAGCCAGACCGACGATAAACGGCCCTTTGTTGGGTAACCGCAATGTTCTTTTCTTTTGAGTGCCACGAAAAGTGGGGAAGTTCATTCATTCAACAAGAACAATCGCTTTTACTCTAAACGGAAAGGCAAACTGCATTTAGAGCAAGGGCGTAGATTTCTTTTCAACTTTGGGGGGGATGGGGTGAATTATCGCAAATGTGAAAAATGTGCACGCGAAGCGCGAGCCCATGACGGATGGGGTCCAGGGGCCCGCCTTAGGGCCCCTGGTGGAGTCCAGGGGCAAAGCCCCGGTGGGGGTTCCAGGGGGCGAAGCCCCCGGAAGCTCCTGGGTTTTAATGTCTCAGAAGTGCCAGGAAGACTGTTTTAAGGGGTTAATATCAGTGGTAATGTTCTTTGGTAGGCTATTGGTATATTCATACATTTAGGAAATGCTATTTTGAGCAAAAAAAACTCCTTGATAAGCTGCACTGGATTGAAATTGTACAAGATCAACAATGTCCTGTTAAGCTTAAAAAGGCAGGGATCAACATATACGGTCATCCTAGACAACTGGATTTTGAATTTGGAGCTCATTACAAGACCTGCAAGTTGGATTTTTTTGTGATTTGGGGCACCATAGATGATGTCGCAATAATACCTCAGTTCCCCAAGTCTGCGTAAATTACACCTTTAGTTTTTATGCGTTCCTGCATTTGCATGCAGCATCTTGATCTTTCGTTTGTCACTACATAAAGGTGTCGTCCTAAGGAAGGTGTTCCCCTCCCCTTTAAGCATTTTTTTATATTAATTTAAGGTCTTTTAGATGCAAAATGGTGCCATCTTTGGGATGTTTTTGGAACTGATCATAAATGGCCGAAAAATTCCATAATTTAGTGAATGCTAGTTTTTAGTAAGGTAAAAGAGGAGAATATGTTGTCAATTAAGAGACAGATACGTTGTCAACAAATCTCCTGAAGCCCCCTCCCTTCTATTTTACTGCCTTCTATTTCGGGAAAGTTTTTACACAAAAAAATATGTGCGTGGAGTCCACAGAAACATTCCCGAGTTATTACGAAATATGTCCTTTCCTTCATTGTGCATTATGAAGGGCATCTAAGGCTATATAGCAGACACCTGAATAGGACCTCCTGGAAGCTCTGCATTAATCATATTAATTGGGGCGGGGCGATGGGGGGGGGGGGCGATATAATGCGTATACTACCTGACATCCAAATGATAATATAGAGTACGACGCCGAACACTTTACAACTATTGTATTTTACTACTTTTGAACTAAACCGGACGAAAAGCTGCCAGCAATGGAAAATGAGAGGGAGGGAGAGTATAGGTGCAGGGAGGTGATATTAGACCTCCCTGATAGGTGTAGCAAAAGGGGCGAAGGACTAATAAGAGCGTTACAGTGTGCTGTTTTCGTCATAAGTGTATTAACAGTCACCATCTACACCGATAATGGCTCAGAGCGAACTGGCGAAGCTCTGGTAAAAATTTTGAAAAATGTATAACGGCAGATACGTACTTTCAACCTTCTACATCATGCTTCATATTAGGTTGAAAGATCCCATATTGATGCGAGGTCCCCACAGATGTCTGGAGATGTATCTCTGTTCTTCGGAAAGTGTTGTGATCAGAACAGTTTTGTGTATTATTACCTTAATAATGGTCATGACATGGAATGTAAACAGTGAGGAATGATATTTCCATTACAAAACCTGCATTCAGACTCTACATCGAGACACTTTCATTTGCCCAGCAAACCTACATGCCACTGCCATAAGCCAGTTTTTTACCTATTAATTCGTAAACTTTCAACTTTTTGCAGCTTTTCCGAAAGTCGGTTGCTATCGGAAGACATTGATAATATGAGTGACACTGACGTAAGGTTGGAAGGGCGCGGAGCGCGCGAAAATTTTGATAGATTGCCAACGATTTGCTAAAAATTCTGATAGTTTGAGAAACATTTGTGATAGAAAGTGAAGCGAGATTGGAAAATATTTCTTACAAAAATGAAGAATAAAATATACTTTCCATCATACACGTATCTGTAGACTGAAACATTGGGGGGGATGATTGTATGGGCCATCCCCCCCTAGTCAAATGTTGGGGGGGATATATCTCCCCCATCCCCCCAGGGATTTACGCCCATGATTTAGAGGAGGCTTCTACCAGTGTTATGAATGATCTCAAATCGCACAGGCCTTTTCAATAAAGCTGCGAGTGAGCGGATTGTATAGCCGCCATCCGACTGTGCAGTTACTACACATACATCAACAGAACAGTTATCTGTAGGGAGGCAGCACACATTTAGATCAGCCTGGTCAGAGATCTCAGGCGAGATAAGTGCGGTCAATCTTCACACCTTGAATAGCATAGCTAGAGAAGGCTTGAGTAAACAAATCCCAAATGCAGTGAGTTCTGTACAGTCAACCTCTCATGTGTGCCATTCCCGTTCTGAATCCTTATAAAGTTATTAAGGTTTTACATATGAAACTATTTGTGTTATACAATAACACAGTCGCTTCATTAAATTATTCCCCTTCAATTAGGCAGTCTATTTGAAAGTTCAACATTGATTTGACAGTGTTTTGATAATTTAATTACATGAAGAAATACTACAGGGTACCAGTCCAGGGAAATTTCAGTATCACTATAAGGCAATGTCATGAAAAGCATGTGTTTTATTCAAAGTCTTTCTCTTGTAAGCAAAGGCACACTGCTATTTTCAAGGTCAAAATCATTCATTCTCAACTCATGCTCAATGAGCAATCAAATTAAAGACCTGTACAAACAAATGTGATTTTCATGAATGGTACACTTATCTCTCTATTTTCAATTTGACTGAACTATGTCATCATTAAAACTTCAAGTACACTTAAAGGGATGCCATTCCCGTTCCAAGTCCTTATAAAGTTATTAAAGTTTTACATATGAAACTAGTTGTGTTATACAATAACACAGTCGCTTCATTAAATTATTCCCCTTCAATTAGGCAGTCTATTTGAAAGTTCAACATTGATTTGACAGTGTTTTGATAATTTAATTACATGAAGAAATACTACAGGGTACCAGTCCAGGGAAATTTCAGTATCACTATAAGGCAATGTCATGAAAAGCATGTGTTTTATTCAAAGTCTTTCTCTTGTAAGCAAAGGCACACTGCTATTTTCAAGGTCAAAATCATTCATTCTCAACTCATGCTCAATGAGCAATCTAATTAAAGACCTGTACAAACAAATGTGATTTTCATGAATGGTACACTTATCTCTCTATTTTCAATTTGACCGAACTATGTCATCATTAAAACTTCAAGTACACTTAAAGGGATGCCATTCCCATTGCAAGTCTTTATAAAGTTATTAAAGTTTTACATATGAAACTAGTTGTGTCATACAATAACACAGTCGCTTCATTAAATTATTCCTCTTCAATTAGGCAGTCTATTTGAAAGTTCAACATTGATTTGACAGTGTTTTGATAATTTAATTACATGAAGAAATACTACAGGGTACCAGTCCAGGGAAATGTCAGTATCACTATAAGGCAATGTCATGAAAAGCATGTGTTTTATTCAAAGTCTTTCTCTTGTAAGCAAAGGCACACTGCTGTTTTCAAGGTTACAATCATTCATTCTCAACTCATGCTCAATGAGCAATCTATTTAAAGACCTGTACAAACAAATGTGATTTTCATGAATGGTACACTTATCTCTCTATTTTCAATTTGACTGAACTATGTCATCATTAAAACTTCAAGTACACTTAAAGGGATGCCATTCCCGTTCCGAGTCCTTATAAAGTTATTAAAGTTTTACATATGAAACTAGTTGTGTTAAACAATAACACAGTCGCTTCATTAAAATATTCCCCTTCAATTAGGCAGTCTATTTGAAAGTTCAACATTGATTTGACAATTTTGTATAATTCAATTACATGAAGAAATACTACAGGGTACCAGTCCAGGGAAATGACAGTATCACGAAGGAAACGTCATGAAAAGCATGTGTTTTATTCAAAGTCTTTCTCTTGAAAGCAAAGGCACACTGCTTTTTTCAAGGTTAAAATCATTCATTCTCAACTCATGCTCAATGAGCAATCTATTTAAAGACCTGTACAAACAAATGTGATTTTCATGAATGGTACACTTATCTCTCTATTTTCAATTTGACCGAACCATGTCATCATTAAAACTTCAAGTACACTTAAAGGGATGCCATTCCCCTTCCGAGTCCTTATAGATTATTAAAGTTTTCCATATGAAACTAGTTGTGTCATACAATAACACAGTCGCTTCATTAAATTATTCCCCTTCAATTAGGCAGTCTATTTGAAAGTTCAACATTGATTTGACAGTGTTTTGATAATTCAATTACAAGAAGAAATACTACAGGGTACCAGTCCAGGGAAATGTCAGTATCACAATAAGGCAATGTCATGAAAAGCATGTGTTTTATTCAAAGTCTTTCTCTTGTAAGCAAAGGCACACTGCTATTTTCAAGGTCAAAATCATTCATTCTCAACTCATGCTCAATGAGCAATCTATTTAAAGACCTGTACAAACAAATGTGATTTTCATGAATGGTACACTTATCTCTCTATTTTCAATTTGACCGAACTATGTCATCATTAAAACTTCAAGTACACTTAAAGGGATGCCATTCCCGTTTCAAGTCCTTATAAAGTTATTAAAGTTTTACATATGAAACTAGTTGTGTTATACAATAACACAGTCGCTTCATTAAATTATTCCCCTTCAATTAGGCAGTCTATTTGAAAGTTCAACATTGATTTGACAGTGTTTTGATAATTCAATTACATGAAGAAATACTACAGGGTACCAGTCCAGGCAAAAGTCAGTATCACTATAAGGCAATGTCATGAAAAGCATGTGTTTTATTCAAAGTCTTTCTCTTGTAAGCAAAGGCACACTGCTATTTTTAAGGTCAAAATCATTCATTCTCAACTCATACTTAATGAGCAATCTATTTCAAGACCTGTACAAACGAATGTGATTTTCATGAATGGTACACTTATCTCTCTATTTTCAATGTGACCGTACCATGTCATCATTAAAACTTCAAGGACACTTAAAAGATATGCCATTCCCGTTCTGAATCCTTATAAAGTTATTAAGGTTTTACATATGAAACTATTTGTGTTATACAATAACACAGTCGCTTCATTAAATTATTCCCCTTCAATTAGGCAGTCTATTTGAAAGTTCAACATTGATTTGACAGTGTTTTGATAATTTAATTACATGAAGAAATACTACAGGGTACCAGTCCAGGCAAAAGTCAGTATCACTATAAGGCAATGTCATGAAAAGAATGTGTTTTATTCAAAGTCTTTCTCTTGTAAGCAAAGGCACACTGCTATTTTTAAGGTCAAAATCATTCATTCTCAACTCATACTTAATGAGCAATCTATTTCAAGACCTGTACAAACAAATGTGATTTTCATGAATGGTACACTTATCTCTCTATTTTCAATGTGACCATACCATATCATCTTAAAAACTTCAAGCATACTTAAAAGATATGCCATTCCCGTTCTGAATCCTTTTAAAGTTATTAAAGTTTTACATATGAAACTAGTTGTGTTATACAATAACACAGTCGCTTCATTAAATTATTCCCCTTCAATTAGGCAGTCTATTTGAAAGATCAACATTGATTTGACAGTGTTTTGATAATTTAATTACATGAAGAAATACTACAGGGTACCAGTCCAGGGAAAAGTCAGTATCACTATAAGGCAATGTCATGCAAAACATGTGTTTTAGTCAAAGTCTTTCTCTTGAAAGCAAAGGCACACTGCTAATTTTAAGGTCAAAATCATTCATTCTCAACTCAAACTTAATGAGTAATCTATTTCAAGACCTGAACAAACGAATGTGATTTTCATGAATGGAACACTTATCTCTCTATTTTCAATGTGACCGTACCATGTCATCATTAAAACTTCAAGGACACTTAAAAGATATACCATTCTCGGTGTGAATCGTTATTAAAGTTTTACATATGAAACTATTTCTGTTATACAATAACACAGTCGCTTCATTAAATTATTCCCCTTCAATAAGGCAGTCTATTTGAAAGTTCAACATTGATTTGACAGTGTTTTGATAATTTAATTACATGAAGAAATACTACATGGTACCAGTCCAGGGAAATGTCAGTATCACTGTAGAACAGCGTGACAACTAAAATCAAGATGTAACATTTATGAAATCCGAGATATTTACTTGAAAAAGATCTCTTTTGAGGGACCATTTTACACCATTTAGTATTTTTTCCTGAGAAAAAAATAAATCGTAAAAACTCATAACACGTTTTTAATTTTTCGTCAGCAAAAATTTTATTTACCTCAGTTTCAATTTACTCTTTCATCTTTTATCCTTAAAAAAATCTATGTTAGAGTAAATTAATGGAAAATGTGGTCATGATAAACGTAATTTTTGCGTGTGAAAATATTAAATCTTAGGGTGAAAAAATTAAATTGAGCGGGTGGAAATATTTCCTTGAAAATATCTCAAGTTATGAATTTCGTATGCAGAAACTGAAAAATTTTCTTGAAAATA
>JAIZAY010001437.1:0-14977 GCA_029531755.1 Holothuria leucospilota | reverse complement strand
ATATAAAATGACTGTGTGGTTTCCAGTCGATGTTCTCGAGATGATAAATTATTCGACAAACTCCTTTTCACTAGTATAGGACTAGTAGTACAGCCTCAATGTAGCTGCTGTTTGAAGGCTGCAAACCTATCACGAAGGTCCCATCTAACAGGATATCCTTTAATCTTTACTCGACCTGTGGGGTAAAGGTACATTAATTTTGCCCGTATCCATCCACTCCTGTCTCATTTCTGTACTTTATCAACTTTTTCGAAGCAGCAGGCATTCAGATCATTCCGTTCCCTGTTCATTTCATAATTGCCCCACAAACTAGAGTACCCAGGTGAAAGCCTACCAGCCCCAAGATGATCAAAGAAACAAGGCATAGCAAGGTCATATGGTTTAACCCCCGTATAGCAGAACAGTCATGTCGAATGTTGGTACAAACTTCCTCAAGCTCCCAGCCAAACACTTCTCACGGGTAACAAGCTGCACATAATCTTCAACAAAAACACCGCTAAAGCAGCTATAGTTGGTGCTATCCAAGAAAGCCGTACCGAACCCCAAACAATGGCTGCAATTACAGGGTCAAAGAGTATTCTCCCCTTGAGGGGGAAGTGCCCGACTCCAGCCACGGTTTACAAGGCCGAGGTTATTAGCATTAACGTCACCTACAACACACACACACACATACATAGTTATGTCCGGTGGTCCCTTCGAGGAAGAAGGTATTACCACACCACACGGAAATCTTTTAACTTAGCGCATTCAGCGACGAAAAGAAACAGGGCTTTTCCATACATTGCATAGGTTCTCTCAAGCGGAAAGGCCGTCCTTTCTCCACAAGGCTTTTTGGCAACCTTTGTCAAGCAACGACATTAACTTGCAATAGTTGATCAACGGCCTTCCAACCTCCTGAACAAGAAATCGAAACTCCTCTCACAGCGCCAACAACAGGCGAGAAAACCACTCAGGCGGATAAGGGTTAAGGTGAAAATGAAACAATAAAATGCATAAGCATATATTTCCCCTAAGGTAAAATAAGCTCTTTTGACACATTATCAAGATTATTTCAATGGCTCGCCATCCGTTAGTATCAACGGATAAGTGTCAGTAAATTCGTCCACATTGAAGGAGAGAGTATGTAGGTTGTGTGGTTGAAAGCAAGTTTGGTAGTGCGTATTCCCCTGCTCTTAGAAAAAATTCCCTAAACGATCCATCATTCCGGCATTCAGGAGAACTAAAAACCTAAAAGAACTTGTTGCGCCCTCTAAATTGAAAGTCCCAACCCCTCCCATGCGCAATACCATTTTAGGCTTCTTCACCTGTGATAATAAGTGTGACCTGTGCCAAAATTTTTCCACTAAACCCATTAACTTTCAAAGGGTCGATCACAGGAGTTTTACCTTACGGAAATCCAAAGAGAAAATAGATATTGTAACTTCCAAAAATGTTATTTTTCTGGTAACATGTATTAAGTGTAACATAAAATTTACTGGTTACACCTCCACTCAATTTAAAGTGCGCTTCCAAATCCCCAAATCATCAATGCTCACCAAAAAAAAAAAAAAAAAAACTTGTGAAATTAGCCGTTCATTACAATAAAACTCCGCACAATCTTAAAGATTTCACTTTTCTTCCCATTGAGCAAGTCTACCAGACAAATGACAACAATAAAGCTCTACACTTGCGTGAAGCTTTCTGGATGGCGCAATTGCAAACAATTTACCCGTAGGGTCTGAACAAAAGAAACGAACCTCGTTCCAAAAACAGAGTTAGCTTTTCTGTGTAGACGTTCCCCCCCCCCTTGGTCCTATTGCTCTTCTTTATTATTTATAACTAATGGTTTTTCCTAACTGAGGATAGACAAGATTTTTTTTTCATCCAGGACAGTTATATTAAAGGAAAACCTCCAAATCTAAAGGATTTACTGGTTAAAAGCGAAACTTTCTAAGGACTCGTGCAAAGGATGGAAATTATAAATTTTCGGTTGCGTCACTTCCTCAGTTCTATCTGTTTAATAATTGTATTATTCGTCTATTTCTTTAATCGCTGATGATGTAAACAGTGTATGCTTTGTTAAGTTTGTAAAATAGTATGTTTCCTTGTACACTGCACCACTCTAAATTTTCGCACTCTGCAGTCTTAGTCATTGCTAAAGAAGTTCGCAGGGAAGGGAGCGGCAGGGGGGGGGGTTAATTGTAATCGGTATTCTTATTTGTGAACTATGAGAGTAGTCTTTTCTTTGCTTTTGTTTGTACTTTTCACTATATATATATTATATTATATATATATATACTTATAATATATTATATATAGATTATATATATATATATTATATATAATTATATTATATATAATATACAATAATATGTGTATATGTATAACATATATATATATATATATATCACGGAAATACTGTGTAGAACAACAGTGCTTACAGAAATGAATGGCTGGATTCTTCGAAGGAGATACGTGACAGCAGTAGAAGCTAGAAATTTTGGTTAAATACAACAGCCATAAAAGGTTTTTTCAAAGCTTTCGAGTCAATACTAGCTCTTCTTCATGTGCCTTGATCACAAGAGTGACAAGGAGTGTTACACGGAACTGTACAGCTTTTTTTAAATTGTGAGGTACAATTCTACCCCACTGCGATAGTCAATTAGGACTATTCGCGTTTTTGAAAGAGGCCAGGACTAAGGTAATTTGAGTAAAGGCCTATTGAAATAGGCGTGACGGAGACGGTCTAAATATGCGATTACTTAGGCCTAGAGTGTAATCCCTTCAATCAGTATGCTGGTAAGTCGTTTCGGATATTCAGGCCGAATAAAATGGCGACGTAGTCTTGAGTTGACATTCCCAGAAATTTTCTTTTGTCTTTACGGCTTCTATTGTCCCATGAATCATTTTGTTCGATGGTCAATGGACACGTAAATTGTCTATCGAATGATGCGGTTAAAATTGAAACATGGATTGGCAACAGGTTTGATCAATTTTTTAGTTTTTAATTGCTGACCTGTGTCTGTGTCAATTCTACATCCTGAGGGAGTTTTTTTTGATTCCCCACGTACTGCGTTTTCCACATAAATTGCAAGTAGATGAGATATATGACGTTTTGGAAAAGACAATTAATTTGTGATTGTCTAATTTTGGAAAGTGCGTGCGTGCCAATTTTGATAGCTCTGAAAGTATTTAGTTGTAATCATCAGAAGCGCCCCGTCTTGCAATTGGACGGGCCAAGGTGAAACAACCAAACGTTCTCGTTGTGTTAGCCTCGACTGAGGTTTTTGTCCTGAAATTTTGCCTCGTACCAAAATAAGTCCCGTAAATTTTGGGGGGGGGGGGCGTGAAAAAGCAACAACGGGGGAGCGGGAAGATAAGATAGGACTTGAGGCGAGCGCTGACTTTGAAGGTATTGGGCAAATAGTTTATGGATGAATTTGGCGAATGGTGGTAGACCGGGATGGTACTCAATTACCAATAAAAGGCACTCTATTAGAATTGGGCTGACGGTTTTTGTATGAGTATCAGAGTTTCAGATGAGCGGGGTCTCGGGGTATCCCTTTGCCTATTTTGACGGCATTTTTCAATTGAACCCCGAAAGTTACTGTCTATTTTGAAGAGGTGGCTAGACATGTTCGTTAGTGCGCGAATTTTAAAGTCTGTTCTCAGAGGAACAGACACGTTTGGTTTGATGCGACTATAGTACATTGGCTGTATGGAATATTTTATAGGGTGCAGTGCGGGGGGATGGCAGTCTGCTCGGTAGTGAAGGTGGTTGTGCTTGTCCGTGGGTTTATTGATACAAGTCTTGTAATTTGAGTGAACTATTTTCTATGGTGCACTGTTGTGTCCAGGAAGATGGACACTGACTCTAGAGGAGGCTCGGCCGTCGAATTTGATTGTGGGGTGAAACGAATTGATGTTTTCCACAAAAATTTTTAGGACTATCTTCACCGTGGGGCCACGAATCATGAAGATATCGTCGATCAAAACGTAACCAAATTTTGTGGTTTTAAATTTGGTCGAGATAAGAATTCTTTTCGCGTGAGGTTAGCCCATGAATAAATTCTTGCGAATGAGGGAGCCCATCTTGGTTCCCATGGCAGTTACCATGAATTTGGACGGCTAGTGCTGGGTCGCCAAAAGACGAGATTGTTGTTTGGCAGAACAAGGCCGCATCAACTCGCCTAAGTCTTTTTCTGGTGGGTCGTTTTGCCTTGGACGGCCAAAACCTCTGAATGCGGCTTTACAAGCGGAGACTGCCCTTCTTCGTTTTGGTATATTGTTACTATTAAACGCGAGGACACGTCAAGAGTGGCCAGAATTGTCCTGTGGCAGATTTTGTATTCTCACCAATTTTGCTCGATAAAGTCCGTGGTGTCCGGGAGGAAATGTAGGAGGGGAGGGAAGGATGGGAACCAGGGGGCTGAATGAGCAGGTTCACAACAAATTCGAAATTTTCTCCGTGGCAGTGCCCGTTTCCGGGATTAATATCGGTCTGCCTGGGTTACCCGTCTTGTGCGTGAATTTTGGGTAAGAAATAGAAACGGCCCGGTTTTGGATCTACCTGGAGGAGATTGGGGCCAGTTTTAGAGTCCTATAGCGCCATTGCGGTGACCCATGTTTGTGTAATGCCGCGTTCCACTTTCTTTGCAAAAAAAAAAAAAATTTCTAAAGTGGGGTCTTGAATCGAGACGTTTATCAGTGATCAGGATATATATATATATATATATATATATATAAGATATATATCATATATATTATATATATAAAACGAGACGTTTTAATAGCTGATCGGGATATAATTATATATATATATATATATATATATATATATATATAATATATATATATCTATATAGGTCGAAAGAGTAATTGAGTTAATACAATTCGATCTTGGAATTGAAACCAATCCTAGATAGAGCTTAGCCCTTATCAAAGAAGGAAAGGTTGTGAAAGAAAAGCACCTAGAGAAGGAAAACTAAAGCAGCACTGTGGAACTTGAACTCGTGCGGTCAACGGCTTTCGCGGTCCCGTGCCTAGAACCCACCAGCCAATGCAGCTTCTGATTTCCAGAACGAGACAACAGACTTCTTATACCAGCGAACAGCTCAGTTTTTCTCTCTCCTTGTTACCATGGTAATCCCTGGTATATATATATATATATATAGTAGTTATACTCTATATCATAGTACTATATATATACTAATATATATATAGTATATATATATATATATATATATATATATATATATATATATATATATAATATATATATATAGGAGCTAGATATATATATTAGAGTTTTTGAGTCGGTAAAGCTGTAAAAATCTGGGCGAGGTGAAAAAGCACTTATATATATATATATATATATATATATATATATATATATCTATATATATTATATATATATATATATAATATATATCATAAGCGCTTAAATTCCTACTGCTACGGGGAAATCGATATATCGCAGGTTTCGGTTAAAGGCGACACGTAAAAAAACAATAAATACGTTAATAAAATATTTCACCCTTTTGGACAAACAAGATATACAACAACGCTTTTTACAATCGGCCCACCATCCGTACGTTGTTTAAAAGATACGGACGTATGTCACTTGGTCTAACATTGAAGTGAATAGCATGTTAGAATCATGTGCGTTGAAACGGACGTTACTCGATTCCGTTTTACGTTTATTCCCTATATAAAAAGCCGTGTGATTTCGCAAAGTCACCTGATTTTTTCCCCTGTTAGACGGTTTTCCCGTCTTAGGGTTTTTTTTTTTATGACAATATTTCCCCTTAATCCACAAGTTAGAATAGATATATATTATATATATTATATATATATATATATATATATATATATGTATATATATATCTATATTATATATAATATATATATATATATATATATAATATATATATATATATATATATATTTGCAAATCTATATATATATATATATATATATATATTACAACACAAATTCAATTACTCTGAGCCGTCATGTTTATGCTTCCAAACTTGTTTCGTGCAGACAACTGTCTGTACTCTTCAGAGCGTACATGGCAAGTGAATCAGAAGATATAGAAAGCACGGAACACGTACTACAGCATAAGGGGATTTAAAGTGCAGTCACCCTAGGCTAAGCAAGTTCCTCAAGTTCCTTTAAGTGTATTAAGCCTATTGTAGTACCAAGCTAAGGCGGTTTAACATTACGGAGTAGAAATTTCTTAGAGAGCCTACAAGATGTTGAAAGTTCGTTTCTTTTGTTAAGGCTAGCCATGTGTGGCTTGCAAATGATGAAAAAAACTTTTCCCAATTGCAAAGATTGCATCTGTTAGAGGCTGGGTTGAAAGATTTAGCCTTCTTAATGACCTCCCATGACACACTATAATCTACATTATTTTCTTTAAGGTCCCAAATGTATTCACTTAGTTTGGTGTTGTAGAACTATATATAGACT
This sequence comes from Holothuria leucospilota, assembly GCA_029531755.1. Lineage (NCBI taxonomy): Eukaryota > Metazoa > Echinodermata > Holothuroidea > Aspidochirotida > Holothuriidae > Holothuria > Holothuria leucospilota. The sequence continues at coordinate 8,524 of JAIZAY010001437.1, read as the reverse complement.
ATATATATGGACTATAAATGTAGACTATCGACCTAATATATATATATATAGATATATATATATATATATATATATATATATTATATATATATATATATATATATATATATATATATATATATATATATATATATAGAGCCTGAAATCGGCTAAAGCCCTTCTGCACCCTTGCCCACAAATCTCCAATTTCGATCTACTGCCCAAAATTCACAAGGCCAATAATCCTGGTCGTCCCATTGTGTCTTGCCACAGCTGCCCCACGGTTCTGATTTCACAGTACGTAGATTCTGTACTTTCCCCATTAGTTTCAGCCCTACCTTCGTTTATCCAGGATACTCCTCACTTCCTTAGGTTAATTCAAAATTTTGAGTTTCCTGAGAATCCCAGTGAACGTACTTTATTCACCATGGATGTCAGCAGCCTCTATACTTCAATCCCCCATCACGCTGCTTTAGCAGCCATACGCCATTACCTTGATCAACGCCAGGACCCTAACATCCCTACCACCACCTTTCTTCGCTTGACTGAACTAGTCCTCACACAAAATTGCTTTCACTTCAATGGTCGTTTTTTCCGCCAAATTAAAGGAGTAGCTATGGGCACTAAACTGGGACCTTCTGTGGCCTGCCTCACCATGGGACACTTTGAGGAGCAGTTGTTCTCACGATACACCGGGATCAAGCCCATACTTTATAAAAGGTACATTTACGATCTTGTTGGGGTCGCAGTGGGTCCTCGAAACGATTTGGAAGAGTTCATTAACTTTGTGAAACGTTCTGCTCGTTTTTGAAATTCACTCACTGTATTTCCAACTCCTCAGTAGTGTTTTTAGACACCGAACTATCCATCTCCGACCGTAAAATCAAGTCCAATCTCCACATTAAGCCCACTGACTCTCACAGCTACCTCATGTACCCTTCCAACCACCCCAGATCTTGTACCAATTCGATTCCTTTCTCACAACTTTTACGGGCCAGAAGGATTTGTTCCGACGACCAGGATTTCGCTAAAGTTTCCAAGAAGATTATTTCTTGCTTTGAACAACGCCAGTATCCACAAAGAGTGCTCTCTAATGCCCTGAAACGCATACAAGGAATTGATAGAGCCTCTGCCCTTGCCCCCAAAACTGACCATACACCCACCAGACGTATCCCGTTGGTCCTATCCTTTCACCCATCTGTAACCTCCATTGTACGTGCCATTTACAGGAATGTAGAGACCCTCCGTCATGACCCATCCACCCGTGACCATTTCCCTGATCCCCCCATCACGGCATTCAGAATTGAAAAGAACATATCTAAGCACTTGGTCCGTGCCTCTCAACCTCAAGCAGTAGTGCCTGACACCCCAGGAACTTTTCCTTGCAACCGTGGGAGATGCAATACTTGCCCAGTGGTCAGTTATGACAAAAACCTTTCCATTGTAGGTCCCAACAACAACCGGTTTAACGTTCATCAGCATTTTACCTGTACTTCAGCCAATGTTGTTTACGTTCTCGTATGTAAACGCTGTAATATACTGTACGTGGGAGAAACAAAACGTCGTCTTGCTGACCGAGTCACCGAGCACCTGAGGTCAATCAAACAGAACCTCCCAGGGTTCCCGGTAGCCACCCACTTCAATCCCCCGTCAACATGCTCGATCCGTGACTTGATGGTTTCGGCGGCCATCTCGTGTCGAGGTTCCAATCATGACCGCCTAGCTGCCGAAAACCGCCTAATCATGAAACTTGGAACCCTGTCCCCACATGGTCTGAACGTTAGACTTGAACTGTTATAACGCAGCAATTCCTGCATTTTTTTGACTTGTGGTAACCACTTAACACTGTCTGTTTTCCTAACCGAGGCTTACCTTGCCCAATTTTATTGTGTATTTTTTAAATTGTACGTTTGGCCGTGTCAACGATCAGTTGCATTTTTGCCACCTGATGAAGGGTTTAAACCCGAAACGTCGTGGAATTTTTCACAAACTTTTAGCACTATTTACTACTTTATTTTTACCTACCTACTTCATAAGTGCTACGCAGTACTTTGACCTTATATATATATATATATATATATATATATATATATATATATATATATATATATATATATATATTTCTCTAATTCGGCACTTAGGGGGAAAGTTGTTGTTGAAAAGTCGATCTTAAGGGGAAAAAAATTTTCGGGTGAAATATAAGTTTCGCCTTAACGTTTTCCACACACTTTTCTATAGGAATACGTAAAGTTACAAGGGCGCCCTCTTTTATTACAAACTAGATGCCATCACTTCAAAGTTGTCTAATTTACGGACACCTAGCTGTTAACACGAACGGATGGCTGGCCATTGAAATAACGTTAATTTATATGTTTTGACTTTAGTGCGATTTTATTTCTTATGTATTTTATTATCTTTTTTCGCCCTATGTACAAGCAGATATAACAATTTCCTTAAGGTGGGAATTAGCGTTATATATATATATATATGTATATATATATATATATATATATATATATATATATATAATATATATATATATATATATATATATATATATAAATATACAAATACAATTCGCTGAATTGACTATTCGCTGAAAAATATACCCTTACCATCCCCACATGAATACAAGCGCAGACTTATTGAGAAAGTTGAAAGCCTGATCAAACGTATGAGATGGAAAGCATTCTTCTTCTAGAAGCATGAGAATGGTGATGAGGACACTGGCACTGATAACAACTTCGGTTTCAAATCCAAAAAGAACCCTCCCGCAAGCAGTGACCTCAAACCATTCGAAAATGACTTAGTAGCCATGGTGGAGAATATCGAATTCAGGAACTCTACCTGCCCTTTCCAACATAAACTAAGGAACGATATTAGGAAAACTTCATCCATGAGCAAAGTTTTAATACCCGCTGACAAAACTAGGAATTTGTACACAGCAAGCCCAGATGAGTACAACAAACTCCTGAAAGACAACATCACACAGAAATACAAAGTTGCTGACACATCCCTTGTAGCTAACATCAACAGAGAGCAGACAGACATTGCCTCTAAGCTAGATATCCAAGACCGTATCAGCCACATGGAGGAAAGAGAGGCCTTCATCACTCTCAAAGACCACAAAGGGAGCTTCCCCAACAAAATATCTTGCAGACTCATCAACCCTGCCAAGAGTGAAATGGGACGTGTCAGTAAAATTATCCTCGAACGCATAAACGAAAGTCTGAGGGCTGCCACAAAGGTAAACCAGTGGAGAAACACATCCTCCTTGATTGACTGGTTTAGTTCCCTCGAGGATAAGCATTCCCGCACCCTTATGGTCTTTGACATTGTGGACTTCTACCCCTCCATATCTCAGCGGCTGCTCACTGCAGCCTTAACATGGGCAAAACAACGTGTGACTATCTCAGGACTAGACTTCTCTGTCATCATGCATGCCAGAAAATCGGTCCTGTTTAGCAACAGTACCCCATGGACAAAGCGAAGTAATCCCAACTCTTTTGATGTTACAATGGGCAGCTTTGATGGCGCTGAAGTATGTGAACTGGTCGGCCTATACATCCTGAACAGCCTTAGTAAGCACTGTTATACCTCCGATATTGGCCTCTACAGAGATGACGGTTAGCATCCTTGAGAACGCGTTCCGGGAGGCTAGCCGACAGAGCTCGCAAGGATTTCATCAAAACGTTCAGTGAGTTTGGCTTGAAAATCACCATCGAGACTAACCTCCGCATTGTTAACTTCCTAGATATCACGCTTAACATGAAAGATGGAACCTACGCCCCCTACAGGAAACCCAATGACACCCCCTGTTCATTCATACACAGTCTAATCACCCACCCAACATACTTAAAAATATTCCCATGGCAGTGAACAAACGTGTTTCCGAGCTCTCTTGCAATCAAGCAGCTTTCGACGCTGCAGCACCTGCCTACCGACAGGCACTGGATTCTAGCGGTTACCAGCATAAACTGGAATACCCCGGTGAAGGTTTAGCAGCCCCAAGGAAACCGAAGAGACAAAGACACAGGAAGGTCATTTGGTTCAACCCCCGTACAGTAAGACAGTCAAGTCTAACGTTGGTAGAACCTTCCTCAAGCTCATAGCCAAGCACTCCCCCCCCCCCCCCCCGGGTCACAGGCTGCACAAAATCTTCAACAAAAACATCGTGAAAGTCAGCTACAGCTGCATGAAAAACATGAAATCCATCATAGACATCCACAACACCAAGGTGCTCTCACAAAAATCCCTAGCTGCCCCAAATCATGGCTGTAACTGCAGGGTCAAAACGTCTTGTCCACCTGAAGGAAAATGCCTCACGCCAGCCATTGTTTACAAGGCCGAAGTTACCAGCAATAGCGTAACACATTCATACATAGGCATGACCAGCGGTCCCTTCAAGGAAAGGTATAACAACCACAAGAAATCATTTAACCTAGCACGTCACGAAAAAGAAACAGAGCTCTCAAAGCATGTCTGGTCCCTCAAGAGGAGCGGCCGTGAATTCTCAATACGTTGGAACATACTGACACGGGCAAACACCTACAAGAACTCCTCAGGCTTTTGTTACCTTTGTCAAGCCGAAAAGCTTGCAATAGTCGATCAACGTTCTCCTAACCTTTTGAGGTGAGGTGATTCGGTCAGCCAGCCGACGTTTGGTCTCTCCCACATACAGGCAATTGCAACGTCCACAAACTAAAATGTAAACCAAATTTGTGGAAGTGCAGGTAAAATGTTGGTTCACACTGAATTTGTTGCCGTTAGAACCCAAAATATTAATGAGTGTGTTCTTGCCAACCACTGGGCATGTGTTGCACCTACTACGCCCACAGGGAAATGTACCTGGGGTGTTGTCAGTTGGTTGTTGTGGATGGGCTTCCCATCCACAACCGAATCACTGAACACCTCAGGTCCATCAAACAGAACCTTCAAGGTTATCCGGTCGCCACACATTTCAACCCACCATCACCGTGCTCAATTAAAGACTTGGCCGTCACCGAAGCCTTATTGTGCAGAGGTTCTGACCGTGATCGTCAGACCGCCGAAAACCGGCTTATCATGAAGCTCGGGACCCTCTCCCCACACGGTCTTAACATTAGAATGGACCTTTTTTTAACGTGTTCCCCTTTTCATTATTTTTTACCAGTTTTATGCAGCCTTCGCATTTTTACACCGTGTTGGCTCTGTACGACCGGTTTGCCCGTGCCTTTCTTCAATGTGTTTCTTCTCTATTTCTACTTCTTTGTTGTTCAGTTGCATTTCTTTGCCACCTGATGAAGAGTCTATACTCGAAACGTCGTGGAATTTTCCGCAAACTTTTAGCACTTTTTACAAACTTTATCGACCTACATACTACTATAGTGCTCCGCAGCATTTCGACCTAATATATATATATATATATATATATATATATATATATATATATATATATATTATATATATATAATAATATATTTCACTAATTCGGCACTTAGGGGGAAAGTTGTTGTTGAAAAGTCGACCTTAAGGGGAAAAAAATTTCGGGTGACATATAAGTTCGCCTTAACGTTTCCACACACTTTTTTCTATAGGAATACGTAAACTTACAAGGGCGCCCCCTTATATTTCCAAAATAGAGGCCATAACTTCAAAGTTGGCAAAGTTACGGACCTAGCTGTTAACACGAACGGATGGCTGGCCATTGAAATAACGTTAATTTTAGGTTTAGACGTTAGGGCGATTTTATTTCTTATGTATTTTATTATCTTTTTTTCGCCCTATGTACAAGCAGATATAACAATTTCCCCTTAAGGTGGGAATTAGCGTTATATATATATATATATATATATATATATATATATATATATATATATATATATATATATATATATATTTCTCTAATTCGGCACTAAGGGGGAAGTTGTTGTTGAAAAGTCGACCTTAAGGGGAAAAAAAACTTTCCGGTGAAATATAAGTTTCGCCTTAACGTTTCCACACACTTTTTCTATAGGAATACGTAAACTTACAAGGGCGCCCTCTTAGATTTACAAACTACATGCCATTACTTCAAAGTTGTCAAATTTACGGACACCTAGCTGTTAACACGAACGGATGGCTGCCCATTGAAATAACGTTAATTATATTTTTAGACGTTAGGGCGAATTTATTTCTTATGTATTTTATATCATTTTTTCGCCCTATGTACAAGCAGATATAACATTTCCCCTTAAGGTTGGAATTAGCGTTATATATTATATATATATATATATATATATATATATAATATATATATATATATATATATATATTATATATGGGCCATTCTCTCCAGGGACAGTGATATCCAGGAGTTTTTTACCCAACCCCCTGTTATTGCCAGACCACAACCCCCTAACTTGCGTCAATGTCTGGTCAGGAGTAGACTTTATCCGAAATCTACCCCCACTCAGGGTAATATACGGTGTGGTAAATCACGCTGTAAGGTCTGCGACCACATGATCACAGACACTGAATTTATTCTCCCCCTTCCGGTTGCAAACTTAGACCAGGTTCCTTCAGCTGTGTTACCTCTAACGTAGTCTATCTTATCACATGCTCCCTCTGCCCCACTATTCAGTACATTGGTCAAACTTCCACATCATTTCGCTTAAGATTCAACAACCACAAAAGCAGCATACGACTCAATAGAGCAGGCTTTCCAGTCGCTGAACACTTTAACCTCCCTGACCATAGCCTAAATAACCTAAAGTTTGCGATTCTCCACGGCAACTTGACCGATACAAGTAAAAGGACCCTCGTTGAAACACAATTGATTCACAGAACCGGCACAAATATGCACGGATTAAATAGGGATTTGAGCTTTCTCTCTGGTTTCAACTTTTACAAATAGTAAACATACGAGCTAGTAAACTTTTCATTCTCTGTAGCACCTGAGGAAGGACCAGGGGTCCGAAAATTTGTGCAGAATTGTGTATTCATTAAAGATTATGTTGGCATCAAAGGCATTACCCGTTTTTCTTGTCATATTTCTTGTAATATTCCAACACGCGGAACTATTAACCATGGTTATATATATATATATATATATATATATATATTATATATATATATATATATATATATATATATATAGATATGTGTGTATTGTATATTATATATATATATATATATAAGTATATATATATATATATATATATATATATATATATAGATATATAATATATATATATGTGTGTGTGTGTGTGTGTGTGTGTGTGGGTGCACCCGCGGTGTGTAACGTGTGCTGGGGGCATGGGTGCACTCACCACCATGTCCTTAGCGGGAAGCGGGGCAGCTCGCGGATCGCACGGCTCGCACGTCTTTTCTAGCTCACGCGCGGCCCGAAACTGCGAGTAGCTACCCGGAAATTCGGCCACTGCAACGAGAAGTCACGCGCTGCTGCACGTGCTTCCACGGCACCGCAGCCCGCCCCCAAAAGGCCACGTCTGATCGCCGAGATCTCTGGCAGCTCCGCTGCTTGGCAATTCCAGTCTCTTCCCTACCGGTACATTTCTCGTGTCCCGGTAAGGAAGCGAGGGTGCGTATGGGTGGGCTCGTGCTTGAGTGCTGCCAACTAGCACTTTTCATTCTTTACCCGTCACATTCTCGTCGACTGCTATGAATACTCCCATATTCGTCAAAAGTATTACACTGTGCCAGACCTGAAGACATTGTTTGAGCACGTAGATCCCTTTCTCATTTTGGACTTTCTCAAAGAAAGTAACCTTTACAGTAAGTTTTGACATGACTCCCGCATTTGCTTTTGTCTAGACATTTTAGGATTTTCCCCAATATTTTTCTTTTTTAGTTTAACCTTTCTTATCTAGCTGACACTACATAACACATTTGTGGTGATGTGTCGTTAAATCCCATCTAACTAACTAACTTTAGCCGTGCATAACACAGGATAATAATCGTTCCACTAATGTTATTTTTGGCCGTAATTTAAAGTAGCTGCACAGACGACCGCTGTAGGAGCAGGCTATCGTGGCCACTTATTATAACACCTTCGGTACACAATTGATGAATGGTGTCTTTAATATCAATATTTCCGTTCTTTTTCAGGATACAAAGAGTTGCAAATTTGTCACCACCCTCTATGTTCTTTTAGTAACTAATGATCTTCGTCGAAGAGGCATAATTAAGGCCACAAAAAAAAAACCGATAAAGGTACTGAATGCTGGTGATGTATATTTAAATCGAAGTTAGGATTCTGCTTAATATAGTCGGCAAGCAAATGAGCAGCATACCATTCACACAAGAGTTTATGATAAAACCTTACTTCCGTCTTGTATTGTATGTGTTCAGTAATAGGAGTATCCGGATCATCAATGATATCAACACTCTCTTCCTCTACTAAAATACCAATACCTATCTACTGATCATAAAACTCCTGTCCTACTAATTGACACATGTCATCTTTTTATTCCAAACAATTCTTTGACTTTGTCCACTGAGAGATTCCATGTACGGCAATGTGGGAAGTTAAGTACGTTTTGACATTTTTCTCGTACATTTTAAC
>JAIZAY010001098.1:0-21520 GCA_029531755.1 Holothuria leucospilota | reverse complement strand
AAAAATGTTTTGAGGGTTCAAACTTATTTTCAATGTCAGCTCTATACATGGAAAGGCTGTAAAACTCATGTCACACCAGGGACATGATCGCATTGCTCTCAAGCTGCGACCACTAAATCATGGAAGCACAGAGGTGAGCACAGTAAGATCTCCTAGAGTTCTCGGTCTCCAGAGGAACCAAAATGCCATGGTCGCCCTGGGACACCTGACCGCTCTGGCCGTTTTGTGCATGCACAAAGTGGTCGCCAAGGTCTCTGATCAGATCGCTGTAATGATGTATTTCGGTTACAGTTGCAGCGCATAGCAAGCATCAAGGGTGCAATGCGAGCACAGCAAGGACACATGCGTGCATATATACTGTGGTCGAAGCCTAATTCGAGCCTTTACTAGCAATTTTATGAAACATGGCAACAGACAAAACTGTTTTAATCGCAACTATATATTTATTTTATGGTTAGACATTTTCTTATAATCATACATCATATTTAGATTGCAATAACCATTTACCATAGACAAAGTCGTGCTTGGAACTTCATATTAAAATGGTGAAGAACTATGCATACTGCAAATATCAAGGTGCATTGTCTTAAGAAGGTTATAATACCCGTGGTGACCATACCACCAATGTTTCCACACACAATACATGCAATAACTCCCCCTGGCAGTAGAAATATGGTAAAAAACATTCTAGTTGGTAGGTGTCTCGGAGTGGACACATCGAACCAGGGACTTGCTACTTGACAGAGCTGCTACTTGACAACAGAAGGAGGGTAAAATACCCCCCTTTCATTTCCAAAAAAATAAACAAAATGCCAATATTTTGGTTTTTTATTTAAGAAGAGGACACTTTTGCAATGATGTTTGAACCTACATAAATAATTTATAGCCTTTAAAACCCTTCATACTGCACCTTAGGGACCTCGAAGCGAGCTTTTGTCCCCCTGTACCCACATGTTGCTTTGGCCAAGTGCAGCATCAATTTGGACAGAGCGTTTGGCAGTAATAAACCTTTCTCGTTTGAGTTTTTGGAGGAATCCCTGGACCACCCATTTACCTCATTCAGCCTGGGTTGTGCACATGTTAACACAGATGATAATTTGGGTCTGGAAAAACTATGGAAAGGTCTTGAAAAGGTCTGGAATTTCATTCACCAAAAAATGTGGGAACCCTGTAGATCAACACTCACATATCGCGTACAAGTCCGTTAGTGAAATGTTACATACCTCCCGGGCTTTGATAAGAAAGCCCGGGTGATCTATCTTGCTTCCTTTCAAGCGTGCTAATTGATTTGCTTGCTCGGCCGGCCACTTGGCTGCTCAAGGTTCTATGCTTAATGCTATTAATTACATGCAATGCCAATTTAACAATGACTGCAGTCAGATCTGGTGCTAGTGGTCGCCGTGTCCTTCTCCACTGAAGAAGTCATGCGAATAATCGGCTAATTAGCCATGCCCTGGATTGTTGATCACAGGGACTATGTTCGGTGATTGACATGGAGAGGTTGGTCTTCAGACTCTAACTGTGATGTTCACCTTATGGCACAATTAATTCGAAGTCAACTAAAGAGTAGTTACCAATTTAGAATAATGGTTCAGCCAAAATTTTACTTGGGGTAATGAGTGTCTGTATTAAATGGGCTTTTTCTCCAACGGTCAGTAGCCAAGCTATCATTTTGAATATAGCAAGATCAATTTGTAAAGTTATATTTTTAGAATCTATCATTTAGTCCTATTTGTTTCAACAGCACCTGCAACAAGTGATGTTACACTGAAGAAGGTTTTGGCCCTACTAGAAGGAATTAAACAGACCCAAGCTATCCATGGGGCACAGCTGCAACTTCTATTGAAGCAGGCAGGTGTACAGGAATGTACAATTAACTTTGAACTGCCAGAGGGGCTAACATTCCCAATTAAAATGAAGGAAGAGTTGGAAGGGTTTGACTTATGTCTGGAACAGGATAAGGCTTTCTTTAAGGGACTGGTAAGTAGTTTTCAGTGTTCCTAGTAAGTCAGTAAGAAGATACTATCTGTGCATGAATTAAATGACCTCTCTGTTAAACTAACTTAAAGCAAAATGCAGTCATCCCAGTTTGTAGTTAGTGCAGTAGCCTCTGCTGTGCTTCATGATTGGCTTTGAGTGTCATGTGACAATATTTTTAACCTATTGTTTTACTTTAAATATGCCATGCTGAACAGTAGTGTGTTCAAAGGGGGGGGGCCGGGGGGGGCACTGGCCCTCCCACCTCTGAAGCCAGTCGGGGGAAAATCTCTTAGTCGGGGGATTTAAGGGTTAGGGGAAGAGAAAAAGATTGAAGAGACACTGAGCACTCAACTGGGATGGCGCCAGGTGGGGGCGGGGAGCCCCATCGGGGAGTCTTAATCGATACGATAGAGTATGCAGGCAGTCCCCGACGGCGCCTGAGAGAGGACAATTTCGCTAATAAGAACCCAAATTTTTCGGCGCGCTACGCGCGCTGTTTAGTTACTCCAGGATCTTTAGCAGTTCCATTCCACATTGCTAGAAAGCAAATGTCCTGCCAACCTTACCACGAAACATGTTGGCAGAGAACACTGTTCGTGTGAAGGTCGAAAATTCCATCGCATGTCGCTAAGCCTAGTTACTGTTCTCCAATGTGTGTCATGCGGTACGGTCAGTTTGTGAGCGACTCACGGACCAAAGTTTGGCTGTTTCACAGGGTAGTCCAAGTGTTTCGATAATATGTATGTTATCCCCGATATGGTCTAGAACCCCTACAGTTTTTCTTTTTTGTTTTCTTTATGTTCTTGATCACATATCTTTTTTGTGTAAGCCTACCAACTCGGCTCATGAAGTATTAAGTGATATCATGTAAAATATGCCCTGAAATGGCATGGGATAATAAGTCATATCCCCTTGTCACCCCCTCTTCGACAGAGGGGCTGTCGAAGCTTGGGGTGGCTGGCATGGCCCAGCCCTCTAAAAATTCTGTCGCCACCCATGATCTGTTTACTTATTTTGGCTTTCAAAGGGTCATTTCTACAATGAAACCCAAGATTTCGGGTACGCTTTGCCCACTCTTTTACTTATAGCTAAATATAATACAAACCATTTCCACCTTTTCATGTAACTGAAGAAGTAGAATTCATAATTTTATGTAATAGTTGGGAATTTCACCTCATTTCACGTTATTCAGTCAGTGTTCTCTTGGGTCTGTTGTGCGGTAGGGTTATAGTGACAAGAGGAGAGAAGTACAATGTAAGTTATGCCCAATAGGGACCAACTGCCCGGACAATTGACCTTTATTAGCTTTTAATAATTATACCGATTCCTTTTAGTGAAGGATAACCCCAAAAATTTTCGCTCACTTTGAAATTTCACACTTTAGATTCTGGGGAAAACATTAAATCAGCCCCGGAACTACGTTCCTCTAGTATATACACACATTTTATAAAATATATGTCCCGCAATGGCATGGTTTAGCACACAGATTTTCTTCAGATCCCTCCTCACCATCCCCTTGACGGCATTGGGGCTGTCGGGGCTTCAGGTCGCTGCCTCCGCCCGTCTGGCCACCTGTCGGGCAAATCCTGGCGCCATCCCTGGCACTCAAAACTTAGAAGTAGCCTACAGAATGACATTAGAAGAGATTTTTTTTTTCATTTTTTGGTCGTTTCCCAAAGGATAGAGCTCTTCCAATTGTCCTCCAGTGAATAATCAGACAGGATGCTATCAATATCAATATCTGTCTCATATGGTGCAGGTAGGCCTACTATCATTAAGTTCCTTTCGCCCTTCGCGCTAGTCACTTTAACCATCTGTAATGGTAAACTATATAGGTTTAAGGATGAAACAGTGCTGTTAACGTTTGCGATCATCTCAAGCAGCCTTCTTGACTGGCCTCGTGATCTTTAACGTAGTCCTGTCAATGTATGTGACACATACTGTAGCACACTGCAGCTTTCAACGCATAGAGGATATAACCTGAACTCTCCGTCACTGACATCGAATTTTACAAAATCTGAAACAAACGAAACCTGATCAATAAGGCCTCTAGAACCAATTTAGGGCGGTCTTATTACCTTATGTTGCAGGAGTTTCCGGGGGCTTTGCCCCCTGGACCCCCACCGGGGCTCTGCCCCTGGACCCCGCCCCTTCGAAATCCTGCACACGCCACTGATGCTGAAGTCATAAATCTCATGAAGGATACTTGAAAGCAAAATACGAAGACATCTGAGATGTGGCTGCTGTTTCAAAATAAGTTTGGAGTGACTGCATTTGACCTTTAAGGTTAGCTTACAACAGAAACATAGACAGGTCTGCATACATGCTTGGACTTAAAACTGGTTTGTTATTGGTGCTGATGTCAAAGTCGTAATTTGATTCGACTGATTTCACTTTCCAACTTTCCACCTCCTCGGCCCAAACTTATATTATAGGCTCATGACAAGTGACTGATCTTTAAAGCCTCAGACAGTGTTACTGTTTGGTCTGTTGGGCAATTTTGCTTCTTTGGAGTATCTCCAAACTTTGCTTATTGGGTTCATTTCCTACTTGAAATTTGAAGAACAAGGTATGGTCTTGAAAAGTTTGTTGTTCTTGTGTTGCTTGTATTCCTTATTTCTATACACATCTGAAGGGTACTGTATATCATCCAGCTCAGCTTCTTTCGTTATTGTTAATCTCTACTACAATCTCTCTCCTCTGTTATTAGATCATCATGCTTGGAGATAAAGGTGGGCGGAAACTTGAAGAAAAGGTGAAACGGGTTATGGCCCATGTGATGACAGACAACTTCACATTACAATGCAACATTTCGGGAAGAAATAAAAAGACTGGCTTCGCACAGGCTAGAATGTTTGACGTCGTTTACAGTAAGGCATTATTTTGGTCAATTGATTGTTAGCAAAAAAGTAGATAGAGTACTTACTTGTTTATAACACCTATAGGGATAGATAAACAGGTGTTTTCTATATTAGATAGCTGATGTTTGATATTTCCTTTATTTTGTCGTGCAGTGTGTATCCTTTTCAGGATAACTGTATCAAGTAGTGTTTGCACCGGGTACCCTGGGTACTCGACCAACGATGTCAGGACCCGGTTCTGAGATTGCTTCCCGGATCCAAAGTTTCACTAATGTACATTGCACGTGTGACAAAAAACCCAACATGTTACATGTCCATACATAAGATATATACATTGGTGTTATATTAACGTGCAAAGGAAAATTTCATATTATGACTTTACAAGAGACTCGTAGCCTAACGGAAGTAAAATTTTGGGGTGCCCGGGTATCCAACCGACCATCAACTTCGGGTACCTGGTTCCGAATTCTGGACCAGGTGCAAACACTAGTATCAAGTGAGAGTTCTTTCCTGTTTGTATGCTGCAATTAAGAGTTGGTTGTTAACTGAATTTAAATTTAAAGGCGGTCACTCGTCACCCCAAACTACAATTTCACCCTATGAAAATCAAAAGTCACAGCATACACTGAGAGTGTTCTGATTACACATTAAGGACTTGTATGATCACTAGGATATGCCCTGAAGCAATAAACTAGGATTGTGTCTGGATAAAGATAAGTTTTAGATAGATGTGGGAGGGGCTAGAAGAAAGTAGGTTGGAAGAATTGGAACTGCATGGGGTGATGAATATCTGCATTTAAGTTTAAATACGTAAAAGTTTAAGAGGCACTAATTAATGTAAGCACCTTAGTAAGATGTACACGGGGTTCTAGCCAAAGTGTGCACTGTAAATTTTGTTTTAATTTTTGAAGTTGGAGACAAGTGATTGTTTGATTTTGAAGCTATCTGCGATTTTATTCTTACAGGAGAAGTTTAATCAAAATTTTAATTTTCATGTGGGAAAGAGGAACTAAATCACCACAGTTCGGTGAAACTTCCATGAAGTTATTAGATTTAATAGGGACAAGACCTCCCTGTGGGGAATAGTTTTTAAAGTTCTCATGCCTCTAAATGTAATTGCATTCTGATAACATGTGATTATTGAGGAAAAGACTGGTGGTAAAGTTTTAATAAAGCAAAAGACTGTTCATTATTAATGTGATGATATGTTGTCATATGTGCTTGTTTCAAGTTCACTTTTTGTTGAAAATGTGACAACTTTACCTACTCATATCTTGAGAACAATGCAGCGATTCCAATGCAAATTTCAACAGAATGCTTAAAATAAGTACCCCTCTGACATGTCAAAACCTGATTTGACCTTGGACCATTCTTTTAATATGTTTGTATTCCTGTTTGTTTGCTTTTAGGAGCTGTAAAAAGGAACTCACAAACCTGTTCTAGCTCTAGGAAAGATGTGGAACTGGCAGTTGCAAAGTGGCTGATTGGAAGCAGAGATAGGATTGGTGGCAGTCGTCGACGTGGACTGCTCCATAGGCATAATTCAGTGGTTGAGGAAGTGGTTTGAAAACTTTTTGAATGTGCTGTAGAACTGTTGGCTGGATTTATTTGTAATCAGAGAAATCACTGTTATGCATTTATTAATAATTACTGCATTTCCCATTTTGTGTTTGTGTGATATAAGCAGCTGAAACATTTCTACAAAGAGTAAATGTGAAGCAAGCAAGTATATAAATGTCATGGTCATGTATTCACATTGATGGCCAATGTTTTGTTTTATATATTTTTTATCCTATTGTTTTGACCTTTGATTAGGGAATAGGGATGCTATCCATAAAGCATATACAGTTTTCAAAATTCCATTGCCCAAGGGTGCATTTAAAGTATAAATGAATCAGACATTAGTTGTATAAAATTGGTGGTAAACATTGGCCATCAATGTGAAACCATGTATATATATATTGCTTTTAGTGGTATGGTCTTGAAATTAATTTCAGTTGGTGAAAATTATTTTCAGCCCTTAAAGTAGGCCTTTGCCTAATAGGTACTAGAAGAGACTTATTTTAACAGTTTGAAAAGAAATGTTTTTTATCAAGCTTTGACTGTTATAGGTATCATAGCCTCTCAAAGATCAACATGTTTTATTTTTTCTTTCTAAATGTTACAATCAGCTTTCATCTCCAAAATCATGTTTTTTACAAATGATACAGGTTATTTGAAAATATGTTACATAAATTTTGCATAGTGTACATCTTTATAGTAGGTAAGTGTCTCTCTTTAGAAAAAAAAGTACCATTGGCTAGCAAAGAACATTTTTTCATCAAATTTTGCAAATTATATGACACCTTGTTTCTATTTCACTTTAGACTGCAAATAAATTGTATTCATTTTCTTATAAATACTGATAGAACCACTCTTGGTACATGTTATCATTATGTGCCATCATACTCTATTCCTTCCTTTTGCTTGAATCTTGAGCATATGTGTCCCAAATTACATAGAAATGTTTAGTTAAGGAAAAATTGTAATGTAGATAGAGGGACTATTGAGATTTGACTAATGTTATGTTAGGTTTTTAGCTTCCATTTCTCCAGCTTTGTTATGTGCAATGAATTATCCTTGATACAAGTTTTGCCATTTCTTAGCAACTTTTTGTGCCATACCATGTACTGATAAAACCAAAAAGCCAGTCTTGTGCCATTTTTTATACCTTTTTAAAAATTCTCACATAATTTTTGTTGTATATACATGCCTATATGTCCTATTTCCCAGTTCTTTTGCAATGTAATTATAGGAGAAAATCTGTTCTGAGACAGGCTGCTTATTGTTACGGGTTAAATTTTCTCAGGATTGTAATAATTATAGGTAAGTGTTTATTACACTATAGATGGAGGTGCCTTTCTGTATTTGAATAAAGGACAGTCAGTACTTAATCCAAAACTCTACTTCTTCTTTCTGTCTAATTGAATACTATCAATACCTTCTGACCTTGCTTATTGAGTGCAAGAGGTCTTGCAGTCATTGCAATAGCAATATAAACCCTACAAAATTTGAAGGACCCATGAGGCTACAATAGACCACAGGAATTATCTCATTATGGGCCCCATCTTACACCCACATAAGCCCTGTGTGGCCATTGAACACCACATTCATTTCCCATATAGGCCCCATATTGAGCCCAGGCGATGTAACATTATTCCATATACGCCCCATATAGGCCCTATCTCAATTCTCATATAAGTCCCGTGTGGACCCCATATAAGACCCATGTGAATCCAGTATATTACCTTTTCAGTATATTTGTTTCCCCATATAGGCCCCTCACAGGCCCCATCAAAGCCCCATGTAGGATTCCATATAGGCTCCGCGTTTCCCCCACGGACACATCGGCACGGGGCCCATATGGGAATCCCATGTTGGGCCCATATAGTGCACCATATTGGCCCCATATATCATTGCTAGCTGGGTGGGGCACAATGTTTTTGTCTAGTGGTAACTGAGGAATCCCCCCCCCATAGCAATCAAAAGAGGATTTAGAGTGGTGTTAGGTTCATGTGATGTTGGGTTCAATTTGCATGGACTTGGAAGTCCTGAGACTGATCAGCTTCTCGTAACAGTATTATGTATGGCAGAAGACTTAAAAAGTATTTAAGTTGGTTTGTCAAGCAAAGACCCTATCCTGACCATAAATAATTCTGAACACTCATACCAACATCTTAGACAACACTTGTTAACACTTTGGAACAAAAAGGATTGGGAAATTTTAGACCCTGTAGCTCTACGAGTAAGCAGACCACTTCGATTCTGCACATGTATTGTGTGGGTTAGCACTTTAGTAGCCTATCCATGTATTTTACACGTTAGGTAATGGCAAAACTGCAAAGCCCCTCTAGAGAAATGTGCCCCATGGAGAAAAACCTTCCAACTAAAAGCTGCCAATATATTACGGATAGTTGTTTGAGAGTCTTTTGAACATCATGCCAGGAAAATGGTTTTGTCATTTTTGACAAATTTGGTAACATTTGATACAGTAAAACGATGTATTTGAAATGGTTGTCTGCAGTACAAGATGTGTGCAGCAAGCTGTAGGTTACTTGTGCAATCGAACCATGTACTTCGAAGCTGAAGTCTCTTCCATTTCCATGCAAAAACTTGGGGAGATACTTCATGTAAGGCTACCTCAAACTGAGGTGAATAGACAACTGAAGGGAAATGAATAGGCTGAATAGCCTGAAGTGAATAGGATTAGTAGGTGTCTATTCACTGCAGTTTGAGGTTGGCTTACATGAAGTATATACCAAAACTTGCATTTATGGTCACAGAGGGCAAAAATTATTTTTGAAAGCATGTGAATGATTTAGACATATTTTTTACGGTTATAACAGTTTTATTGATATATTCTGTGGAGTGAGCAGTTTAGCTCTAATCGCAGAGTCAATGAACAGCTTGTTTGCAGATGTTGTACACTGTAGGCCATTTTCATATGTGTACTTCATTTAGAATTCTTGGCGGGAAATCGAGGGGTGCGATCAGTTGAGCTCCTGGGCTGAAATTTACGGGCGCCATGGAACGCGAGCGCGATCTACAAGGAAATGTCATGAAAAGCATGTGTTTTACTCAAAGTCTCTCTCTTGTAAGCAAAGGCACACTACTACTTTCAAGGTTACAATCATTCATTCTCAACTAATGGGCAATGAGCAATCTATTTAAAGACCTGTACAAACAAATGTGATTTTCATGAATGGTACACTTATCTCCCTATTTTCAATTTGACCAAAATATGTCATTGTTAAAACTTCAAGTACCAAAGGGATGCCATTCCCGTTCCGAGTCCTTATAAAGTTATTAAAGTTTTACATATGAAACTAGATGTGTTATACAATAACACAGTCACTTTATTTAGTTATTCCCCTTCAATTAGGCAGTCTATTTGTAAGTTCAACATTGATTTGACAATTGTTTGGTAATTTAATTACATGAAGAAATACTACAGGGTACCAGTCCAGGGAAATGTCAGTATCACTATAAGGCAATGTCATGAAAAGCATGTGTTTTATTCAGTCTTTCTCTTGTAAGCAAAGGCACACTGCTATTTTCAAGGTTACAATATCATTCATTCTCAACTCATGCTCAATGAGCAATCTATTTAAAGACCTGTACAAACAAATGTGATTTTCATGAATGGTACACTTATCTCTCTGTTTTCAATTTGACACAACTATGTCATCATTAAAACTTCAAGTACACTTAAAAGATATGTCATTCCCGTTCTGAATTAAAGTTTTACATATGAAACAAGTTGTGTCATACAATAACACAGTCGCTTCATTAAAATATTCCCCTTCAATTAGGCAGTCTATTTGAAAGTTCAACATTGATTTGACAGTGTTTTCATAATTTAATTACATGCAGAAATACTACAGGGTACCAGTCCAGGCAAAAGTCAGTATCACTATAAGGCAATGTCATAAAAAGCATGTTTCATTCAAAGTCTTTCCCTTGTAATCAAAGGCATACTGCTATTTTCAAGGTTAAAATCATTCATTCTCAACTCATGCTCAGTGAGGAATCTATTTAAAGACCTGTACAAACAAATGTGATTTTCATGAATGGTACACTTATCTCTCTATTTTCAAACTGACCGAATTATGTCATCATTAAAACTTCAAGTACACTTAAAAGGATGCCATTAACATTCCGAGTCCTAGTTATTAAAGTTTTATATTTGAAACTAGTTGTGTCATACAATAACACAGTCGCTTCATTAAATTATTCCCCTTCAAGTAGGCAGTCTATTTGAAAGTTCAACATTGATTTGACAGTGTTTTGATAATTCAATTACATGAAGAAATACTACAGGGTACCAGTCCAGGCAAAAGTCAGTATCACTATAAGGCAATGTCATAAAAAGCATGTTTTATTCAAAGTCTTTCCCTTGTAATCAAAGGCACACTGCTATTTTCAAGGTTAAAATCATTCATTCTCAACACATGCTCAGTGAGGAATCTATTTAAAGACCTGTACAAACAAATGTGACTTTCATTAATGGTACACTTATCTCTCCATTTTCAATTTGACCGAACTATGTCATCATTAAAACTTCAAGTACACTTAAAGGGATGCCATAAACGTTCCGAGTCCTTATAAAGTTATTAAACTTTTACATTTGAAACTAGTTGTGTCATACAATAACACAGTCGCTTCATTAAATTATTCCCCTTCAATTAGGCAGTCTATTTGAAAGTTCAACATTGATTTGACAGTGTTTTGATAATTTAATTACATGAAGAAATACTACAGGGTACCAGTCCAGGGAAATTTCAGTATCACTATGGCAATGTGATGAAAAGCATGCATTCTATTCAAAGTCTTTCTCTTGTACGCAAATGCACACTGCTATTTTCAAGGTCAAAATCATTCATTCTCAACTCATGCTCAATGAGCAATCTAATTTAAGACCTGTACAAACAAATGTGATTTTCATGAATGGTACACTTATCTATTTTCAATATGACTGTAATGTGTCATCATTAAAACTTCAAGGACACTTAAAAGATATGCCATTCCCGTTCTGAGTCCTTTAAAGTTATTAAGGTTTTACATATGAAACTATTTGTGTTATACAATAACACAGTGGCTTCAGTAAATTATTCCCCTTCAATTAGGTAGTCATTTCAAAGTTTAACATTGATTTGACAGTGTTTTGATAATTCAATTACATGAAGAAATACTACAGGGTACCAGTCCAGGGAAATGTCAGTACCACTATAAGGGAATGTCATGAAAAGCATGTGTTTTATTCAAAGTCTTTCCCTTGTAAGCAAAGGCACACTGCTATTTTCAAGGTTACAATCATTCATTCTCAACTCATGCTGAATGAGCAATCTAATTAATGACCTGTACAAACAAATGTGATTTTCATGAATGGTACACTTATCTCTCTATTTTCAATAAGACCATACTGTGTCATCATTAAAACTTCAAGGACACTAAAAAGATATGCTATTCCCGGTCTGAGTCCTTATAAAGTTATTAAGGTTTTATATATGAAACTACAGTAAAACCCCGTTTATCCGAACACATCGGGACCGAAGGTTGTTCGGATAACGAAAAAGTTCGGATAAACGGGGTTCCAAGTTTTTGCCTTAAGTACGGTACACTGGGTCCACATAAGACAGTGTGTCAACACATTTCCAAAATAATTCCGAAAAGGCTTAAAATTGCAGACAAAATCCCCCAGAATATTTCGTTACTATTTTTTGTGACCAATGATATGACAAATAAATTTTAAGACGTCTAAAACAGAGAGATTTTATTCCAAAAATTTGAGCCTTCGCTCGTCTGAATGACCAATACTTTCTACACACTAAATGAATGTATGTGCTGAAGAAAAGCAGTAACGATCTGGGGAGGTATCTAGAGTATAAATTCTGTAAAAATTTCTGTTAGAGACACATGTGTAGGAGACTCTCAAACAGCAGTTCGCAATGTTTTTGTAAGGTCTACTTTCATTATTTTTAAGTATGAAGCTCACTACGTTACTAACTTTTCAGATTTAGTGACACTAAGACTTACGCTAGCCTAACGTATTTTTGTATGAGAGGATATTGAGCCTATACCGACTCATGGCTCCTAACAAGAATTTCAAAGCAAATACGTACCATATTTCTTCCAAATTTGACAAAGAGATAACAGATTGTTTTCTATGTCCATATGTCGGCTGTTTTAGCCCTCGTGACATCTTTCCATTCCTTTTAAAGTCCCGAGAAAAATTAGTGCATTTCTGCAAAAATTTACGTTGAATTTTGCCTTGTAAAGCACTTAAAACTTGGTGTATACTACTGTAATTGTGTTGACTATTATTGTTGTTAAATCTGACGGCTAGTTCGGATAAACGGGGTTTCGGATAAACGGGGTTCGGATAAACGGGGTTTTACTGTATTTGTGTTATACAATAACACAGTCGTTCATTAAATTATTCCCCTTCAATTAGGCAGTCTATATGAAAGTTCAACATTGATTTGACAGTGTTTTGATAATTCAATTACATGAAGAAATACTACAGGGTACCAGTCCACGGAAATGTCAGAATAAAACACATGCTTTTCTTGACATTGCCTTATATATAAGGCAATGTCAAGAATAGCATGTGTTTTATTCAAAGTGCGTCTCTTGTTAGCAAAGGCACAATGCTATTTTCAAGGTTAAAATCATTCATTCTCAACTCATGCTCAATGAGCAATCTATTTAAAGACCTGTACAAACAAATGTGATTTCCATTAATGGTACACTTATCTCTCTATTTTCAATTTGACCGAACTATGTCATCATTAAAACTTCAAGTACACTTAAAGGGATGCCATTCCTGTTCCGAGTCCTTATAAAGTTATTAAAGTTTTACATATGAAACTAGTTGTGTCATACAATAACACAGTCGCTTCATTAAATTATTCCCCTTCAATTAGGCAGTCTATTTGAAAGTTCAACATTGATTTGACAGTGTTTTGATAATTCAATTACATGAAGAAATACTACACGGTACCATTCCAGGGAAATTTCAGTATAACTTTAAGGCAATGTCATGAAAAGCATGTGTTTTATTCAAAGTCTTTCTCTTGTAAGCAAAGGCACACTGCTATTTTCAAGGTTACAATCATTCATTCTCAACTCATTCTCAATGAGCAATCTATTTCAAGACCTGTACAAACAAATGTGATTTTCATGAATGGTACACTTATCTCTCTATTTTCAATGTGACCGTACCATGTCATCATTAAAACTTCAAGGACACTTAAAAGGGATGCCATTCCCGTTCTGAATCCTTATAAAGTTATTAAAGTTTTACATATGAAACTATTTGTGTTATACAATAACACAGTCGCTTCATTAAATTATTCCCCTTCAATTAGGCAGTCTATTTGAAAGTTCAACATTGATTTGACAGTGTTTTGATAATTCAATTACATGAAGAAATACTACATGGTACCAGTCCGGGGAAATGTCAGTATCACTATAAGGCAATGTCATGAAAAGCATGTGTTTTATTCAAAGTCTTTCTCCTGTAAGCAAAAGCACACTGCTATTTTCAAGGTTACAATCATTCATTCTCAACTCATTCTCAATGAGCAATCTATTTAAAGACCTGTACAAACAAATGTGATTTTCATGAATGGGACACTTATCTCTCTATTTTCAATTTGACCGAACCATGTCATCATTAAAACTTCAAGTACACTTAAAGGGATGCCATTCCTGTTCCGAGTCCTTATAAAGTTATTAAAGTTTTAACATATGAAACTAGTTGTGTTATACAATAACACAGTGGCTTCATTAAATTATTCCCCTTCAATTAGGCAGTCTATTTGAAAGTTCAACATTGATTTGACAGTGTTTTGATAATTCAGTTACATAAAGAAATACTACAGGGTACCAGTCCAGGGATATGTCAGTATCACAATAAGGCAAAGTCATGAAAAGCATGTGTTTTATTCAAAGTCTTTCTCTTGTAAGCAAAGGCACACTGCCATTTTCAAGGTTACAATCATTCATTCTCAACTCATGCTCAATAAGCAATCAAATTAAGGACCTGTACAAACAAATGTGATTTTCATGAATGGTACACTTATCTCTCTGTTTTCAATATGACCGTACTGTGTCATCATTAAAACTTCAAGGACACTAAAAGATATGCCATTCCCGTTCTGAATCCTTATAAAGTTATTAAGGCTTTACATGTGAAACTATTTGTGTTATGCAATAACAAAGTCGCTTCATTAAATTATTCCCCTTCAATTAGGCAGTCTATTTGAAAGTGCAACATTGATTTGACAGTGTTTTGATAATTCAATTACATGAAGAAATACTACATGGTACCAGTCCGGGGAAATGTCAGTATCACTGTAAGGCAATGTCATGAAAAGCATGTGTTTTATTCAAAGTCTTTCTCCTGTAAGCAAAAGGCATGTTTCACAATAAAGGGGTCCAAATACTCCCACAAGTTACCAACATTTAGAGAATGTGCTTTGTCAGACCTTTTTGGTTAATGATAATCTTTAACATGTCCACTAGAAAAATCTTCCTTCTCCAAGATAACTTTGACTTTTGTTATCTTTTTAGACACAATGTTTCTATTGTAACTTTTGGACAAACAAAGTGTTGCTACTGTAACTTGTGGACGGACAAAATTCGTAATTATTATCCCATGAATGTTTGAAATTTCCAGATTATTTTTCATAAAAGTTAATAAATTTGCAATAATCCATTAACACTTTGCAAACAGACCTCACAAAAAGTATGAAAATAACAAAGCAACCCATCTTCAGATTAATATTTTTGAAACTTATAGGTGTTGCTATTGTAACTCTTGGACGGACAAAAAATCATGGAACAGGTTTTGCATGAACAATGTTATTTTGCTGTTGCATGCATGAATACAGGTTTGAAAAGGCATAGTTTCAGCAGGACTACACTCAGGCTGTATAGTACTTTACCTTCATTTTCCCCATTGCTTGTTTTACCATACTAACGTACCAAAATACTGCAACTTACCATGTTGCACTGATATAATGTGGAGTTACAATAGCAACGTTATGTCTACCTTAATTACTCTATTCACTAAAGGGAAAAACATTTCCCAAATTTCATTTCTATATCAGATAAGTATCATTGGTAAAACATATTAGCATTATACAAATTATAAAATTGTATGATGTATGCCTCAACATTGATGATAATTCAATTTGGACGGACAATACAGCACTGTTGTTGCTACTGTAACTTGTCCGTCCAAAACTGATAGTCTTATATACAATATTTGGACATGAATGACAATTATTTTTTTGTTGATATGGCAATGTATATGACCAAAATGTTATTCCAAAAGCAATAAGGAAGGATTAAAATATTTCAAATGCAACTAGTACAGAATTGTTTGTTGCTACTGTAACTTGTTGCTATTGTAACTAATTGGGGACGGACATCACATAAGTTCAATTTTATAGCTATAAGGTATAGAGCGAAGCTGTTTTTCTCTGCCAAGCTACTGAACTTTAGGTAAGATGTGCAATGATATAAAGATATTCAACTGAAGTGCTATATCTGAAGAATAACAGATAACATAAATTGTTGCTATTGTAACACCCTAAGGGGATGGACGTTACAATAGCAACATTTGGTCTAGTTTATTTTAATGAACAAGTTCACAGCATTTGAGATCTGTTGGTTGTTATTGAATATTTCACTCCTAGTTTAAAACCAAACATGAGTAATCATTATAGATCACAATATTTGGGAATTATCACAACTTTTAGTTTTTCCATTTAGGGGACGGACACTAATGCCAAAAATTGAACACTTAAATCTGGATAGCCTGTACAGACTATAAAATTTTTAGACTACTCAATGGTATTAATTTTATTCATTACATGTCCAAATTAATAAATATGAGGTATATGCTAAACAAATTATTTCAATTGTTTTGTTATCCTTTATTATAACATGGATGTAAGTTATTGGGAGTATTGTCCGTCCCCATTTGTCACATTCCGGGTTGCATTTATACCCCCCTAATTTCAAAATCTTGAATGGAAATACAAAGTAGTTGTTTTTTCTATCCGAAAGCATGGTGTTGATCATCATAATATGTTTGCCAATGTAGCTCTTTCCTTCAAACACATTTTATAGGTACTTACTTTCTAATCCATATTTGGACCCCTTAATTGTGAAACATGCCAAAAGCACACTGCTATTTTCAAGGTTACAATCATTCATTCTCAACTCATTCTCAATGAGCAATCTATTTAAAGACCTGTACAAACAAATGTGATTTTCATGAATGGGACACTTATCTCTCTATTTTCAATTTGACCGAACCATGTCATTATTAAAACTTCAGGTACACTTAAAGGGATGCCATTCCTGTTCGGAGTCCTTATAAAGTTATTAAAGTTTTAACATATGAAACTAGTTGTGTTATACAATAACAAAGTCGCTTCATTAAATTATTCCCCTTCAATTAGGCAGTCTATTTGAAAGTTCAACATTGATTTGACAGTGTTTTGATAATTCAATTACATAAAGAAATACTACAGGGTACCAGTCCAGGGATATGTCAGTATCACAATAAGGCAAAGTCATGAAAAGCATGTGTTTTATTCAAAGTCTATCTCTTGTAAGCAAAGGCACACTGCCATTTTCAAGGTTACAATCATTCATTCTCAACTCATGCTCAATAAGCAATCAAATTAAGGACCTGTACAAACAAATGTGATTTTCATGAATGGTACACTTATCTCTCTGTTTTCAATATGACCGTACTGTGTCATCTTTAAAACTTCAAGGACACATAAAAGATATGCCATTCCCGTTCTGAATCCTTATAAAGTTATTAAGGCTTTACATGTGAAACTATTTGTGTTATGCAATAACACAGTCGCTTCATTAAATTATTCCCCTTCAATTAGGCAGTCTATTTGAAAGTTCAACATTGATTTGACAGTGTTTTGATAATTCAATTACATGAAGAAATACTACAGGGTACCAGTCCAGGGATATGTCAGTATCACAATAAGGGAAAGTCATGAAAAGCATGTGTTTTATTCAAAGTCTATCTCTTGTAAGCAAAGGCACACTGCCATTTTCAAGGTTACAATCATTCATTCTCAACTCATGCTCAATAAGCAATCAAATTAAGGACCTGTACAAACAAATGTGATTTTCATGAATGGTACACTTATCTCTCTGTTTTCAATATGACCGTACTGTGTCATCTTTAAAACTTCAAGGACACATAAAAGATATGCCATTCCCGTTCTGAATCCTTATAAAGTTATTAAGGCTTTACATGTGAAACTATTTGTGTTATGCAATAACACAGTCGCTTCATTAAATTATTCCCCTTCAATTAGGCAGTCTATTTGAAAGTTCAACATTGATTTGACAGTGTTTTGATAATTCAATTACATGAAGAAATACTACAGGGTACCAGTCCAGGGAAATTTCAGTATCACTAAGGCAATGTCATGAAAAGCATGCGTTTTATTCAAAGTCTTTCTCTTGTAAGCAAAGGCACACTGCTATTTTCAAGGTCAAAATCATTCATTCTCAACTCATTCTCAATGAGCAATCTAATTAAAGACCTGTACAAACAAATGTGATTGGTACACTTATCTCTCCATTTTCAATTTGACCGAACCATGTCATCATTAAAACTTCAAGTACACTTAAAGGGATGCCATTCCTGTTCCGAGTCCTTATAAAGTTATTAAAGTTTTAACATATGAAACTAGATGTGTTATACAATAACAAAGTCGCTTCATTAAATTATTCCCCTTCAATTAGGCAGTCTATTTGAAAGTTCAACATTGATTTGACAGTGTTTTGATAATTCAATTACATGAAGAAATACTACAGGGTACCAGTCCAGGGATATGTCAGTATCACTAAGGCAATGTCATGAAAAGCATGTGTTTTATTCAAAGTCTTTCTCTTGTATAAAGGAAAGGCACACTGCTATTTTCAAGGTTACAATCATTCATTCTCAACACATGCTCAATGAGCAATCTAATTAAAGACCTGTACAAACAAATGTGATTTTCATGAATGGTACACTTATCTCTCTATTTTCAATTTGACCGAACCATGTCATTATTAAAACTTCAGGTACACTTAAAGGGATGCCATTCCTGT
Organism: Holothuria leucospilota; assembly: GCA_029531755.1. NCBI lineage: Eukaryota > Metazoa > Echinodermata > Holothuroidea > Aspidochirotida > Holothuriidae > Holothuria > Holothuria leucospilota. The sequence goes on along the minus strand of JAIZAY010001098.1, from coordinate 2,993 downwards.
TTCGAGTCCTTATAAAGTTATTAAAGTTTTAACATATGAAACTAGTTGTGTTATACAATAACAAAGTCGCTTCATTAAATTATTCCCCTTCAATTAGGCAGTCTATTTGAAAGTTCAACATTGATTTGACAGTGTTTTGATAATTCAATTACATGAAGAAATACTACAGGGTACCAGTCCAGGGATATGTCAGTATCACAATAAGGCAAAGTCATGAAAAGTATGTGTTTTATTCAAAGTCTATCTCTTGTAAGCAAAGGCACACTGCTATTTTCAAGGTTACAATCATTCATTCTCAACACATGCTCAATGAGCAATCTAATTAAAGACCTGTACAAACAAATGTGATTTTCATGAATGGTACACTTATCTCCCTATTTTCAATTTGACCGTACTGTGTCATCATTAAAATTTCAAGGACACTTTAAAGATATGCCATTCCCGTTCTGAATCCTTATAAAGTTATTAAGGTTTTACATATAAAATTATTTGTGATGTACAATAACACAGTCGCTTCATTAAATTATTCCCCTTCAATTAGGCAGTCTATTTGAAAGTTCAACATTGATTTGACAGTGTTTTGATAATTCAATTACATGAAAAAATACTACATGGTACCAGTCCGGGGAAATGTCAGTATCACTATAAGGCAATGTCATGAAAAGCATGTGTTTTATTCAAAGTCTTTCTCCTGTAAGCAAAAGCACACTGCTATTTTCAAGGTTACAATCATTCATTCTCAACTCATTCTCAATGAGCAATCTATTTAAAGACCTGTACAAACAAAGGTGATTTTCACGAATGGGACACTTATCTCTCTATTTTCAATTTGACCGTACTGTGTCATCATTAAAACTTCAAGGACACTTAAAAGATATGCCATTCCCGTTCTGAGTCCTTATAAAGTTATTAAAGTTTTAACATATGAAACTAGTTGTGTTATACAATAACAAAGTCGCTTCATTAAATTATTCCCCTTCAATTAAGCAGTCTATTTGAAAGTTCAATATTGATTTGACAGTGTTTTGATAATTCAATTACATGAAGAAATACTACAGGGTACCAGTCCAGGGATATGTCAGTATCACAATAAGGCAAAGTCATGAAAAGCATGTGTTTTATTCAAAGTCTATCTCTTGTAAGCAAAGGCACACTGCAATTTTCAAGGTTACAATCATTCATTCTCAACTCATGCTCAATGAGCAATCAAATTAAGGACCTGTACAAACAAATGTGATTTTCATGAATGGTACACTTATCTCTCTGTTTTCAATATGACCGTACGGTGTCATCATTAAAACTTCAAGGACACATAAAAGATATGCCATTCCCGTTCTGAATCCTTATAAAGTTATTAAGGCTTTACATGTGAAACTATTTGTGTTATGCAATAACACAGTCGCTTCATTAAATTATTCCCCTTCAATTAGGCAGTCTATTTGAAAGTTCAACATTGATTTGACAGTGTTTTGATAATTCAATTACATGAAGAAATACTACAGGGTACCAGTCCAGGGAAATTTCAGTATCACTAAGGCAATCCCTGCTGGAAATTTTTAGATCAGGATTTTTAAGGCAGAAAAATTAGATCCAAAATTGACACATTTTCAGACTGAATTCTGATTCATTTCATGCTCATAAACCTGTCTCAATTCATACTTGAATTCCTGACTCCATTTCCTGCTTTAAATCCTGACCTGAATTTCAGCCTCAGTTCCTGCTTAATTCCATACTTCTACCATTGCTAGTCCAAATTTGACACATTTTCAGACTACTAGTCAGAAATATTCCAGACTCTTATATTCATTCCATACTCCGATTGCAGGACTCAATCCTGGTCAGATATATTTCAGACTCTTAGTCAGAAATATTTCATACTATGATTGCAAGTATTCCAGGCTCCTAAGCAGATATATTTCAGACTCTTAGTCAGAAATATTTCAGACTCTTAGTCAGAAATATTTCAGACTCTTAGTCAGAAATCTGATCACAACTATGGTAACAGACATCTACAGTAATCAGAAATATTTCAGACTCTTAGTCAGAAATATTTCCGACTCCCATTGCAAATATTCCAAACAAGGAATTAAGCGATATAAAATAATAAACACACTATAAGACAAAAGCATATATCATAGCTGCAGGAAACTTTATTTCTGGGAAGGTCTGTTGAAAAGAGAATTACAGGTAAAATATGTAATAAATGTAAAAAACACTGATCAATAGTCACAAGTTCCATCAAAATCCATTTAAAATAGACAATTTGTACAGAATGTCTGTTTTACACATACATGATTATAAACCTACCTTAAGAATACAAGGCATGGCAATAATTTAAGCATGATCTTTTCTCTAGTCCAACTTTCTGAATTGGTGAGAGATCTTTGGGGAGGTTCCCCCTCCACTTTGGAATTTGATTTTTCAATTTGAGAGGAACCGGTTTGGCAATAACTGCAATATTTGACATTACTAGACCCTGAAAATGGAGTGAGAAGTACAACTTGTAATGACTGATTCTTGCAAAACTCAATCAAGGTAGTTTCTCTCAAATGAACACATGTACAGAAACTGCTCTTCAAAAATTTTCTTTTTGTGGGACAGATGTCGCACAAATATCCAGCTGGCTAAATCACTGAGAACCGGTGTTACAAACTACTCCCCCCTCCTCTGTATCTCAGAAAATATGTTTATAAAACCTGACGGTAAAATATAATATACATATAAATATACATTATCTTGTTGAATGTCATAAAACTTATGAAGGGCAAGGTGTACGTTGCAAATATATATATATATATATGAGGTATTTGTAGCCTGTTTGTCACTTCTGTGAATCGCAAGCCGAACTGGTGCAGTGGTCACAGACTCTGCCCGAAAAGCGGAGAATGGCGGGTTCAAACCCTCGGTACAGCTCAATTTTTCTCTCTGGTATTTTCTCTGAACCTTTCCTGCTTGATAAGGACTATGCTCTATCTAGGATTGGTTTTTAAAAA
>JAIZAY010001412.1:0-15076 GCA_029531755.1 Holothuria leucospilota | reverse complement strand
AATACTACAGGGTACCAGTCCAGGGAAATGTCAGTATCACAATAAGGCAATGTCATGAAAAGCATGTGTTTTATTCAAAGTCTTTCTCTTGTAAGCAAAGGCACACTGCTATTTTTAAGGTTACAATCATTCATTCTCAACTCATGCTCAATGAGCAACCTGTTTAAAGACCTGTACAAACAAATGTGATTTTCATGAATGGTACACTTATCTCTCTATTTTCAATTTGACCGAACTATGTCATCATTAAAACCCCAAGTACACTTAAAGGGATGCCATTCCTGTTCCGAGTCCTTATAAAGTTATTAAAGTTTTACATATGAAACTAGTTGTCTCATACAATAACACAGTCGCTTCATTAAATTATTCCCCTTCAATTAGGCAGTCTATTTGAAGGTTCAACATTGATTTGACAGTGTTTTGATAATTCAATTACATGAAGAAATACTACAGGGTACCAGTCCAGGCAAAAGTCAGTATCACTATAAGGCAATGTCATGAAAAGCATGTGTTTTATTCAAAGTCTTTCTCTTGTAAGCAAAGGCACACTGCTATTTTTAAGGTTATAATCATTCATTCTCAACTCATTCTCAATGAGCACTCTATTTCAAGACCTGTACAAACAAATGTGATTTTCATGAATGGTACACTTATCTCTCTATTTTCAATTTGACCAAACTATGTCATCATTAAAACTTCAAGTACACTTAAGGGATGCCATTCCTGTTCCGAGTCCTTATAAAGTTATTAAAGTTTTACATATGAAACTAGTTGTGTTATACAATCCCTTACCAGACACGAATGCATTCGCTTTGCCTTCAGTTTGCCTTCAACATTGCTTTCAAGACTACAAGTTTGAATGCATTCACTATGCATTCACTTTGCATTCATTTTGCCCTCAATAGCGCCGAAATATTTAAATGAGCTAAGCCTTCGAAGGCAAAAATGAATGCAAATATTTAAATGAGCTATTGCCTTCACCGTGAATGCAAAAATTGCATTCAGGCTTGAAAGCATTCACTGTGAATGCAACCCCTGAATGCAATCTTTGCACTTACTACTCTGAATGCAAAGGCTGCATTCAAGATAACAAATATGAATGCAAAGGTTGCATTCACCCTGAATGCAAAGATTGCATTCAACGCAGCAGGAATGAATGCAAAGGTTGCATTCAATGCTACAAATACGAATGCAAAGGTTGCATTCAATGCTACAAATACGAATGCAAAGGTTGCATTCACCCTGAATGCAAAGATGCATTCAAAACAATGCAAATAAATGCAAAGGTTGCATTCACCCTGAATGCAAAGATTGCATTAAAAATATTGCACGAATGAATGCAAAGATTGCATAATCATTATGAAAGGAACGGTGGACAAATCTGTAGATTGCATTCACCCATAACACAAAAATTGCATACACTATGAAAGCTAATCTGTTGTAGCCATCAACCACATCTTCTCTCTTTAATATATTGATTAGAGTATATGATAGCTGCAGTCCTTCTGAAGTCAACTGATGTGAGATGGAGGAGGCGTATCTGATTCGATGGCACATTTCTCAAGGAGAATCCAACTGTTCATAACACAGCCTAGAACAGACGATGAGTGTTGAATAAAGACAGGAACAAATCATTTGCATGAACATATGTATTAATGGTGTAAGAAAAATTGATAATAGTTCCAAACCCCAAATATGTTGTAACATACTGACAAGTTCAAATGGAAATACCATAAGAACAATGGACATGCTATATACACTTCATTCAGCCTGATGAATGATATTGAACACATGATCACTAGACATAAGGCGAGAAAAAACATGTTCAGTCCTCAAAATTAAGAAAAATGCAGTATAGTCTCTTCCACCAATTTGAGCTTAAAGTACTAGACTTCACTTTTACCAAGTAAGTATTGCACTAAAATATTGGGACTTAAATAGTAGATTAGGCTCAAACTGTTTATTGAACATGATCATGAGGATTTGCAGCCTTCATCTGCCACATTTTTCTGTGATGCACGTAATCATGGTACCTCTATTTAAACTGCTTTCAAATAAATGTTAATTGAAATTGTTTAAGGAATTAAATTGGTCTTGCTGGATAAGACCAGGATGCGATGGGTGGGGCAGAGGAGGAAAACAGAAGTGCCTATTGCACTTCCCCAGAAGCTCTGCTAGGGTACAGTACTTACTGATGAAGTTTTCTGATAGCTGTGGCATTGAAATGCAGTTAGCTGGTGGCACTACATACATGTACCTGTCACTTCCTACAGGTTGGTATATTCTTGTGTGTGTACTCCAGTGCAAATGCTTTATGGTCATCTAATTCTGTGTTTAGAATAGAGAAGATAGTCCAAAAGTAAAGAACCCAACCACGCATCCTACAGGTACTGGCTAAACAACAGTAAAGTATGTTCAAGTTGAAAATTCTGACAGCTGCACAGTTTTTTCTCTTTCTAAGATTGTTTTTCTTTGAACTAACTGAAGAAGTCCTCCATACTTTAGAACAGGCTTGCCTACAGTATCCTGCAGTGAAGAGTGAATGTCTGCACAAGTTTCCACAGAGTACTGGACCCATGGAGGGAAGCAGACTTTCAGTCACATGGAAATTGGTTGATCCATCATATATCTGTAATTCAAAAAGATAAACCAAAGTAAAGACAAAAAATATTGAACTTTACAATGCAACATATAGTTACTTAACTCTGGGATTATATCAAGCACATGTTCGCTAAAGAGCAGACACAAAACTTCATGCTCACCCCTTAACCAAAAAAAAACAAACAAAAAATGTGGAAAGCCTTTCTTACAACAATTTTATCCCATGTAGACTTCATAAATCTAGGAAGCATCATTGCAATGGAATGAAGAGACTGCAATCGAATAGGCTAAAATTTTTGATTGAACATCATTAAAAGAAACACTGCAACTTTTCATGCAGACCTAATCATGATAAATTTACTATTTAAGTGCTTTCAAATGCATCTTGAAAATTGTATTCTAGAATATCACAAGTTGCACTAGTTGAGATGTTAGCTTCTTAAAAGTGTTTAATTGGGCAAAGGTGATTCTGCAGCAGTAACTGTGAAGTCTTATTACTGAAAGTGGGCAAGGCACCAGAGTACTGAAAATAGATGGGGTCAAAGGAAAGCAGAATAGCCTAATACACTAAGCTGCCACAGAAGCTCAGCCAGCCTGAGGTTAGCTACAAAATTTACGGCATTTGAATGAAAAACACATCAATTTATCTTTGCATGGTAGGTTTTTGTGCACTAATCAATCAGAAACAGAGTATTTATTTTTAAAACATGATGTAAATAGATTTTAGAACTCAGAAAGCATGGTTACATCTTCAAATCCCCATGTTTTGCCACTTGTATAATGTGCCACACTATGTATGAAGACATGTTCAGACCATCTGGAAACATCTGGGGTCACAAAAGTGTCTGTCCCTGAGGGGCTAATTTCATGGCAAAGATCGAGTCTAGTAAGTTTAAAACAACTTTAACAATTGAAAAGAGTCATCACACATCACAACTGCATGTATTAGCTGGACAGGATGGAATTGCATGCATCAGCCACAAAAAAGGTGGTGGATGTCCTCTGAAATATTTTTATATCTCAAAGTATTAGGGGTGGGGATGCAGCATGTGGTATCATGAAAGACTAAGTTTTTATACCCAAAAGTGACATAGCTATATACCCACTAAAAACAAACAAGTCAAGGTGCAGCTCTAGGACTACTTTACACATGTTGGAGAAGCACCAGATTAAGTGAGGTAGGGATGGAAAATCTGGGGCCTATAATCATCAGCACCCACTCGCAACCTCCATGTCCACCTCCCTGCCCCCCCCCCCTCCCCCCAAAAAATACTGCCTGATGGACCACTTTATGCCAAAATTAAAGCTTGTACTTCATACTTACATGTCCTTGGGAAATTATGTCATTGCAATTCCGTTCCAGAACAAACATGTTATGGTGTATGTATCCAAGTTGTTCTGTCAAGGTAGTAATGCGCTCATCACATTTGTGGACAGGATGCGGAACCTGGCATAATTAGCAAAGACAAAATTTGGCCCTTATATCAATTTTATTGACAGTTGTCAAATAAGAATGCTATGAGTTAAGTCGTGTATGATAGGACTATTTGAGGAATCAGAATACTTACAGATTATGCTCTATGAATATTATACCACCTGTGTAGTTCAAAACCAAAAAATCCCATATCCATGGTTTCCCCAGGGTTTAAGTGTGAGGTGGTACTAACCCCTAGGAAAATATGGTGCCTTTGGAACCAACTGTTAGAGAGAACTATCAGTAACATGGCTAGTTTAGTACCTGTAGGAGTTACTAATCCCAAACCTCAGTGAAGTGCCACATTTACCCAAGCCTATACAGTACATGTGGGAGGAGGAAGTTGCAGCAATTTTCTGTGAGATGGTGGCAACAAAAGAATAAAAAGTAGGAGAAACCCTGATATCAACCTAAAGGCCGACCGGTTTCTCCATGCTCCCAAACAAAATAATTCAAGTGTCTATGCTATATGGGCTAGTTAATTTCTCACCCTAGCCTTGCTTCAAGAAGTACACTGCTGCTTCATTGAAAGGCAAATCTCATCTCACAGTCCCCATTCTCCTGACCTAGTTACTTCTTGCTCCTCCCACAACTGTCTAAAGCTCATACTTGTGCAGACACAGGCCAGACTGATGGTTTATTGCTTGAGGTCAAGGGTTATCTAATTAAAAACTTTAAACATAACCTATTGCCTGTTCCTAAAGCGATTCAAAACTGTAAATCAGGCCTGAGGATTTCAGATTTCATGGTAACCATTTTTTAGGTTATGTGGTTTTTGATCCACGTAACCTAACGTAACCCATTTTGTTGAGTCTCAGAAACCCATCATTTTTCGTATTCACAATGTAAAGAAAACACCACTCTGTGCCAGTTTACCACAATGAGCCCCGTATAGTGTGTATGTACGAGTAATCACTTGCACTGTCAAGTCAATGCCACAGTGCACAACATGTGTTCAACTTATTAGGGAAAAAAAAATACTTCAAAATGACGTGATGCTGTAAATGTGCCATGTGTTGACGCAATGTCATGATCGAGGTACAGCATATGGTTAGGGGAACAGTAAAAGCCCATTCATCCAAACACATCGGGACTGAATGTATTTCGGATATCGGTAAAATTCGGATGTACAGGGTTTCAACTTTTTGCCTCAAGTACGGCCGTACACAGGGTCCACGTGAAAGAGTGTGAACACATTCCCCAAATAATTCCGAGAAGGCTGGCAAACTTGCAGACAAAATCCCCCAGAATATTTGGTTACTAATTTTTGTGACCGATGATATGAGAAATAAATTTTTAGACTTCTTAAACATCTGGATTTTATTCCCAAAATTCGAGCCTACGTCCTTCTGAAAGACCAGTGCTTTCTACACACTAAGTGAGTGTATGTGCTGAAGAGAAGCTATAACGATCTGGAGAGGTATCTAGCGTATGAATTCGGCATAAATTTCCAAAAGTATTAGAGACACATGTGTAGGAGACTCCCAAACAGCTATTCGCAATGTTTTTGTAAGGTTTACTCCCGTTATGTTTAGGTATGAAACTTACTACAAAACTATTCAGATTTAGTGAAACTAGGGCTTACGCTAGCCTAACGTATTTTAGTATAAGGAGAAATTAAGCCTGTACCGACTCATGGATATCCTAGCAAGAATTTCAAAACAAATACCTAAGATTTTTCTTCCAAAATTTGACAAAGATAAAAAATTGTTTTCTATGCCCAATGTTGGCTGTTTTTGCCCTCCTCACATCTTGCTGTGACTTTTACAGTCCCGAGGAAATTAACCTTAGTGCATTTCTGCAGAAATTTACGTTAAATTTTTACTTGTACAGTAAAGCCCTGAAAACTTGGTGGATTCTGCCGTAATTGTAATGAATATTATTGTTGTTTAATCTGATAGCCAGTTCCGAAAAACGGGGCTTTACTATACACGTATAATCATAGAAAATTACTGTTGAAGGACACGCTGATTTCTCGTTTATTTTATGATCGAATTGAGTATAGATAAAATCAATATCAGTCTGACACATCCATTTTATCATCTCCAGTATCAGTTAGCTGCTTAAGCAAGAATTTTCCTTGACATCGTCATTGCAGAGACGTTACAAAGAAATCTCCGCGCACTCAATGAGTCCCTAATGACATACTGTGTATATATTAACTGTGGCATAATTTTTGAAACAACTTTCATGATATCGGGCTGTGTGCAAAGTCAATGCAGTGGAGCCTAAATCACAGCCTGCGTATCGGCAGTGTATCGGCATGGTGGCTGCACAGGTAGTCGCTGTTAGTGATACCAGTCAGCTAGTATAAACTCGGCAACTGCACCCCATGCAATATGCGATAGCACGTGCTGCAAGGTGAGTGCCGCATGCGATCTATTTTATGGTTTGTGATAGGAGGCAAGAGCAATGTGAGAAAAATGTCGCAATTGGTTGTCTGTATTTTATCAGATAATATCTTCTAATCGAAATTAAAATGCCTCCTAATAAATGGTCAAATTTTAGGTAACAGAATAGTTGAACTTGAGTGTCAAATGGGACATGGTAACCGATTTTTCGGTTACGTGGTTTGACGGTCACGTAACCAACACGCGACCGCGAACGATCTTTCGCGTGAAATCCGCAGACCTGTGTAAATTAGTATATTGGCTGAAGTTCAGCAATAAAAACTAAGAGACTTCAAAAGGGGGGGGGGGGCGCAAAAAAAAAAAATGGTACAGAAATGAGTTAATAACAATGCATAGGCTAGGCCTGAAAGGCAAACACAATACAGAGTTAAGCTAGCTTACATATAAAAGCAAAAAGTGAGACATAATAAAATGCAACACAAAAACATTTTAAAATGAGAAGGTAAACAAATGATTCAAATGAAGGCCTAGCTAGTGCCTAGGCTTCAACCTAAGAAAGATTAAAGTGAGAAAGAGTTAGATGAGGTTTAACAACACATCAACACCAATGTGTTAGGCCTAGCTATGTCAGCTAGATAAAAAAGGTAATAGTGGGGTGAAAATAGACTAAAAAAAAAACAGGCAAACATTGGGCAAAATTCTAAGGTCTAGACAAAAGCAAATTGCGGGAGTCATGTCAAAACTTCCTGTAAAGGTTACTTTCCTTGAGAAAGAGAAAAGCCTAGCTTAGGCTATGGCTTTAAATAAATAGGCCTTATGGAAAAAAATTCAAACCAGTCTCTAAAATATCTAGCCTAAACTGAAGTAAAACCAGCTTAGGCCTAGGCCTAGGCAAGTTGGGCTACAGTGAATACATATATACAAATATTTTTACCTTGCAAATAGGATCAAGACAGCCAAAAGATTTGCAGGTACATGCAGATTCACATTCTTTTTTGTTTTCGAAAAATTAAAACTTTCTTAGAGTGGCCTTGTTAGGTTCTGCCATCATATGCTAAATAATGTATTAAACACACAGTCCTGTTCAAGGGCTAAGCCACAGAGACCCCAGAAAAAATTTCACCCAACCAAAATAGTACAAGTTAACACATCTCCCTCCCCTATTTCATATTTTATTTCAAGGTAGGCTAGGCCTCTCTAACTTTGTTAGGGTCTAATGTCAAACCAAGGACTTCAGTTACACTTACTGTTCGTTAACTTCACAATAAGGAAAATACTGTTTCATGATCATTCTCAAGAGCCATTCATGATAGGGTAGACTACTACTGCGCTTCAACACTATTCCAAATTGGGGTGACTGCATTTTCCCCTCGAAGCGAACGCAAAATGTAAACTGAACAACTGAAATAAAAATATTGTGAGCTGTAGCGAACTAGGCCTAGGGGCATAGGCCTACCAGTTCTTAATTACAGAGAACTAACGTTAGGATAGGTTAGGCTACACACCACTTAGCCTACTGCCTAGGCCTACGTTAAGTCCATAGCCTTCCCTTAGCTGAACAAAAAATATTCAGTCCCGAATAAATGACTCAGACGATGCGCTCAATGTTCTATCAAAAGTTTTACCTTCCACCTGGTTGCTTTCCGCTGAGTCCGATCCTGTCCGAAAGCCGTTTGTTTGGATAAATATCCTGAAGTTGTTACTGTACAACAGTTTGAAGACTGCGTGTCATTATTTTCCAGACGATAACCCTGCATACATGACAGGTACGGTATGTCAGTGCATGTTTCGTTTATCGTACATATCATACGTAAACGTATGTATGTCGCTCACGTATATGCATAGCCTGCAAACGTACGTACGTACGTACGTTTGGCCAGACGGTCGGTCCAGACCACGAGAAATGTATGGCAGGTATACCTCTGTCTGCGTACGTTGAGTCCCACAAAGATAATTTCTAATGTGTTGTTGCGCGCCCTGACAGATTTGGCATTTTGCCAACGCAATGTACACAAATAGATATCACAAAAACAGCACAGTGGTTCCACTGTACTTTACAAACAGGGAAATTTCTTTCCTGCTAGGCCTAGGGTACTCTTCTTAAAAAGTATCAGGAGATTTTGGAAAATTCCCCAAGTTCCCCATTTTCCCCAAGTTCTCTAGGAGAGAAAAATAGCACACAGGAATCTTTTTAGCAAACTGAGGGGTTAAACAAAAATTCTGGAAATTCATTCCAGAATTATGGAAGTACTGGTAGGAATGCACACTGTCGATGTCATTCTTCAGTAGACATACTTCACACGCACGTACGCATATCATACGATGAAAGGGCCATGGGATCCCTGCGCTGCATTGGAGAAGCTGGCGTGTAGTGAAATTTGGAAACAAACATCGCTTGAACATGGAGTCGATCGAGACTGTGAGTTTCAAAGGCAAAACAATTTTGTACTCTAATGTGCCACGGTACTTAGGCAGATCCGCACCATAATATTACAGGCTGTAAGCAGCACATTTGTGGTCACGAAAACATTTTAACTGTTTGTCAAATTGGAAGAAAAATCCACGAGCTGGTTTTGAAATTCTTGTTTAGTGATACGAGTGCGTATAGGCTCGATCATGTCCCATATACAGTGTACGTTAGGGTAGCGTATTTCAGTCACAGTAAAAAAGTAATGGAGTGGGCTTTATAGACTGAGCCAAGGAACGCAGGACGAAAGTAATGTTCACTAAAATAATGTGATTGACTGTTTGAAAGTATTCTACACATGTGTCTGCAACGTTTTTGGAAATTTATTCCAAATTCATGTCAATTAAATTAGCTTTTAAGGTCGTACTTAGGCCTAGAGCTTCAGTACAACACTGCACACTTTTAATGCAGTGGCTATGCAGGCTGCTAGCAGAACATTATTTCAGAATAAAATGTCTGGGGTTTAGTAGTGCCTTTACAAAATTATCTATCATACTATCAGTTATAAAACTTTTCTAAATATTTTTTTTTTCTTTTTGGTTCCTTGCGTTAACAAAAGGAACCCAGGAGAAAAAAACAGTTGATTCCAGATGGATATTGCAACTGGTGTTAACTGTGTCCAACTGGTTTTAACTGTGTCCAACTGGTCTCAACTGCTTCCAACTGGATTCCTTGGTAATCCCAACTGTATCCAACTGGTCTCATGTGTTTCCAACTGGACCATGACAAAGTCCCATCTGGAAATTTCGAGACCAGTTGGACCCAGTTGCTTTGTACTGAAACACAGTTGGGTTTTGGAAATCCAACTGAAATACTGTTGGGAAAAGGGTCCAGTTGGAAATAGGTGAAATAACTGATGAGTACAGTTGGATTCCAGCCATGTACCTGAGTGTCAAGTTGTGAATGAGAACAGCACTACAGTAGTTGGGGGTATCAAGAGTTGAGTTGTCGAGTGGTTAAGGTGTTGTTGAAGTATTGATCATTTACTCTTACTATATTTTTTATGTGATTGCCTTTGAATTTTAGGCTATTTTATTATTAGGCTACTTATATTCTTTACCTATTACTTATATTGCATATAATTAGCTACCCTGTTCTTCTACATCACACTCCCATCCCTACATTAACGTTCATACAGTTTGAACCTGGTTTTTTAACTGAGCTTTCTAAATATAAATTTTATGTGACTTCCAGTATTTTGCATTCAGTGAAGAAAATAACTTGTGCGCAAGACAACAGAAGTTAAATGAAGCCTTGGACTGAACGGTCCTGACTATACATGTATTCCATATTACTGGATCGCCTATATTAAATTGACATGAAATAATACATGGAAATGGAAGTTTATTTGTTTTGCATTTTTGGTATGAAACAGTTGAAACAGTTGGAAAATTCAGAGAGCAGTTGAGATCAGTCGAAGTTGAAAATAGTTGGAATCATTTGAGAATCTCTTTAAGTCCAGTTGAATCTAAGAAAGAAAAAACAGTTGGAAATTCTCAACTGGTTCCAGTAATTATTGTTACCAGTTGGAAAATTTTGAATGGCATGTCAAACCAGTTGGACTAATTTCCAACTGTTTCCAACTGGTTTGAACCATTTCAAAATGGTCATATTCAACTGGCTTTACCTAATTTGCATAATCGAGCTAAAATGCATTTTATCAGCTCAGTCCTTTTGTAGGATGTTTTGTGATGGTTCCATTTTTAAATTTTATTTCCAAAATTTGCAATTAACACATTTTAACAGTTTATAACAGTGTAAGCCTATTACTGATTTGTTTTTATCATTTTTGTTATGTTAAGTATATCTCAATCTCTACATGGGCTTGTCTACAGTAAAGGAAAATATTCAGTGTGTGTTTTTTGCTTTGATGATATTTTGAAAGATGTCACAATGGTTTGGTGATTTTACAGTTCACCATACTTGGAGGACTATAGAGAGATAATAAAGACAATTTTATCAATGTCAAACTTATATAAAGGATGTTTTGGGCAGAATTTGGGGCTATTTTGGCCTTTTTTAGGCACCTATAAGTGTTACATAGGATGTGGAATAAATTTATGATGTGAGTGGGACCTTTGCAGATGTGACTGATGCAGGTTCTTTGTCTTCATTCATAAATGTAATGTACAAAATAAATGGTAAATGATAAATGAATATTTTTAGGTGCACAAACACCGCAAAATTTTATCAGCAATTTGGAGTAAAATTTTGAGATTTGTCCGTCCATCTGGATATTAAATCTTAATAGTTGATATTTTAACTGAAAGAAAAGATTTCCAGAGCTAAGGTTATGATGTAACACTTAACCTGATCATGTGCAGTACCACAAATAACATAATCCAGCAGTAAATGCATCATAGTCAATTGCGGAGCACATGATGGTTACGTTGGTAACATGTCTGTCCCCTAATGGTTACGTTGGTAACTATCATATTAACAGGCCTGTAGGACACAAATTACCAGAGAATTTGATAAACACTGCACCTGTTTGCAGATGGCCATATTTGTCACTGGTTTGTGTGCTTTTCCTCCATCTTTTTGCTTACAACAAGGGTATGAGAGCCTTCAAGGCGATGTCCGTCCAGATGTTACCAACGTAACCATGTCCTTGTCGGTAGTATAACGTAGGCACATGGGGACATTGGTTTTTGATGAATGTTTCACATGTCATCAGTTTACACTTCAGGAAAGAGCAAAACTTGTGTCACAATGCATTCAAGTGTTTAAAGTGCTTAATTTTCCTGAACATAGTTTGGTTACGTTGGTAACGAGGACGGACATGTCCGTCCTTGTTACCAACGTAACCATTGATCTCCATACAAGTCCATGTTTAACTAATGGTAATGCAATTTCAGTGAAAAAGTGTTTGTTCTTTATCATTCTATTAAATGCAGGGTTTATTTATACATATTGTCCTCCTTAAAGATTTCTGGAGCAAAGAGTTTCCATGTCTGTCCCCGTTACATACATAACCAGTAACACTTACCACTTAAAAAGTGGTGATAGGTGAAAAGAACTATCTTCCTGCTCTCAGGAAAAAATTGAGACTACCAATCAAACAAAATAACACAACAAAAATTTATTCTTAGAGGACTTCAAATTTCACCACCTTTGTAACACTTTTATACCCCTTTATTGTAGACAAGCCCACATACTAAATACATAAGACTTGACACAGCACAACAATGTCTTTACATGTAATATATTGGTTGTTTTGGACTTGCCTCAAAATGCTTAAATACTTACCTGGCACAGGAGTGTCCGTGATCACGATGGCGGAGCTCCCAGGTGGGACCTGTTCTATTCATCCAGTCTAGAATGGGACCACTGCCGGTTGGTGTCAGTTAAGTCAAAGTTTGTCCCTTGGGGACGTTGTTACTCCTTCGGGGAGCAGAACTCCTTCGGGAGTATTGTTTGGTTTTCGCCCCTGGCTCTTCGCCAGAGAGTCAGGGGACTTTTGGAAAAAAAAAAAAAAATGCTTAAATGCATTTCGAAGTTCACCAATTACGTCTGAATTGCCCTTCTTTGGGCCACACATTCGTGGCTTAAAGGGTGCTCATTGATTGGGTGCCCGTTCTTCTGGATCCAGTTCAACTTAACTGGAAAAGGGTTCCCAGTTGAAAACAGTTGATCCCGGTTGGAAACATGATCACAACTGGAAACAGTTGTGAATTTTTCCAACTGGTCCAAAAACACAGCTTGGAAACATGGTTACAACTGGAAACAGTTGTGTGAATTTTTCCAACTGGTCCAAAAACACAGCTTGGAAATTTTCCAACTGCTCCCAGTTGGAACCAGTTGAAAATTCCCAACTGTTTTTTTCTTCTGGGAACCTAGGCCTAGGATGGCGTGGTGTGTGTGTATGTATGTGGGTGTGAGTGTGTGTGTCTGTGACACTTGCTTGGGTACGCAGTAACTCAACAAGCGAAAGTTGGACTAAACTGAAACTTGGTGTATAGATCTGCCATAATAAGAAGGTTTGCGTCATTGTTTTTGGTAGAGGTCAAAGGTCATCTGGGGTCACCAGGGGTCAAACACCAAAAACCTTGTTAGCACAATATCTCAAGGTAGGAAGCTTGTATAGATTTCATACTTGGTATGTGGATGCGTTATGGCAAGAAAATGAATGCTATTGCTTTTGGTGGAGGTCAAAGGTCATCTGGGGTCACCGGCAGTCAAACACTGAAAACAATGTTAACACAATATCTCAAGGTAGGAAACTTGGATAGATTTCATACTTGGTATGTGGATGGATTATGGTAGGAAGATGAATGTTATTGTTTTTGGTGGAAGTCAAAGGTCATCTGGGGTCACCGAGGGTCAAACACTGAAAACCTTGTTAACACAACATCTCAAGGTAGGAAGCTTGGATAGATTTCATACTTGGTATGTGGATGCGTTATGGTTAGAAGGGGAATGCTATCACTTTTGGTGGAGGTCAAAGGTCATCTGGGGTCACCAGCAGTCAACCACTGAAAATTTGTTCTTAACACAGTATCTCAAGGTATAGGAAGCTTGGATAGATTCCATACTTAGTATGTGGATGGGTTATGGTGGGCAGATAAATGCTATTGTTCTTAGTTCAGGTCAAAGGTCATCTGGGGTCACTGAGGGTCAAACACTGAAAACCATGTTAACACAATATCTCAAGGTAGGGAGCTTGGATAGATTTCGTACTTGGTATGTGGATGTCTTATGGTGAGAAGATTGACCCTATTGTTTTTGGCTGAGGTCAAAGGTCATCTGGGGGCCATTTGGTCGTTATCAGAGGTCATTTTGAGGTCAAGTTGTGGACTTATAGGAAATTTGGTAGATGAAGTCAACATTCTCAATGTCAACAACTTTAAAGGTCATGTAGCAGTTACCAGAGTCACAGGCATACTTCACATTTACAGGCCTTTACATTTGAAAATCGAAGGCAAGTACATATCAGCTCTCCTAAGAGCTGCTATGGCGAGCTGTTTCCTAAGTTTTTACTGATGTTACATGCAACAGAAAGCTTGTCAGGCTCTTGTAGACGAGCTTTTGACAATCAAGGTGAGCAGTAAATGGCTCGCCGCAAATTCATTTCAGGCGAGTTTAGGTGCTGCCGAGCTATAGCTCACCTTAAATGAAAAGGCCTGCATTAGCTGATATCTTGTTTGTATGCTCATGGCTCAGTTTCATTGCATTCAGGAAGGAACCGTAGTGCCCACAGGGCTCTTATTCTGTAATTTTGCAAGCTGTATCAAAAAAGTTTTTAAAATAGTGTGGCACACTTTCTTAGGAACATCATGTAGTATGTAGGCCTACCACAGGGCTTGAAAATCAGTTTTTCCTTTCTAGAGCTAAAAACAGCTTCTGGCAACCTTCATTTTGAAGCTTTTCTGGAGCTGTTTTACCACTGTCTGGAGCTCTTTCCGATTTCTCAAAGTAACCACTGTTCCCTGCATATAACATCCTCTAATTGTCTCCTAACATTATTTGTGCATTTAGTAATTTAAGTAATTCAAAATACAAGAGACAGGAAATAATTAGACAGAGTATTACTTGGTGCAACACAAGGCAGTACTATACATTGGGTTTGAATCAACTTGGAAATGGAGACTAAGGACCTGAGTTTGTTGTACCTGTAGCTTGGCCTAACAGTGATATATAGCAGAAAATGTGTAAATATTTTTTCAATTGTTGACATGCAAAGATGCCACCCTGTCAATAAAATAAGACCCTGCATGTTTAAAGGTCAAGAGCAGGTCAACAGCCCAAAACCTTATTTGGAGTAGCAAACTAGCTAAATATCACATATTGTCTTCTTATATTTCTCTTCAAAGTATCTTTCATTAATATGTTAGACTTTAATATCTGCGATTATCTCAAGGTAAACCAATCAGTTACTTTTTGTAAATTTCACATTTGAGGAGAAAAAATATTGTCACATGACTCTCAAGAGCCAATCATGAAACAGGAGAGTCTACTACACTACTTCAAGTTGGGGTGACTGCATTTCCCCTTTAAGAGCAAGTTAGAGAACAAGCATAACTTTTGTAGGCACTCAAGAAGAAAAGAGTCTCGTGTTGTGTAAGTCTGTGCATTGGTATGCAATATGTGTAGTGTGCAAAGTAAATGCAATGCCCAGTATCATGACAGTGTGCATGCTCTTTGACTTAGGATTTACAAGTTGGTCACAGCTCATGCTACTGT
>JAIZAY010001012.1:0-23752 GCA_029531755.1 Holothuria leucospilota | reverse complement strand
CCGAAAGCTTCCTACTTGGTGCTGTTTTTTCCATCTTTTTTGCCGATAGTTGACTGCCACCAATTTTTCTTTCGATAATATATATATATATATATATATAATATATATATATATATATATATATATATATATATATATATAATATATATATATATATATATATATATATATATATATATATATATATATAGGTGCCTGCTCAGAAGGTGAATTGCAAGTGTCATATGGGGTTTGAACAAAGGCCAAACCATCTCGATAAACAGTTTCATATCTAATTTACGAGAATTGGCCAAGTCCTGCGATTTTGGACAGAAACTTGACGAAATGATTCGAGACCAGCTGATAGAAAAGACTAGTTCTAGAAAAATACGTGAAAGACTCCTCATTGAAGAAAATTTGACACTGGATAAAGCAATTACATTGGCCCAGAGAGTAGAGGCAGCTTTAAAGGATTCAAGTACATTTGCAGGCACTACCGGTATGAACAATTATTCAAACCCGGTGAACGCTACCTTTCTACAAAAGTCGAACAGACAGGGCAAATCAGCTAATTTTACAACAAAACGGTCTGCTAGGGTGCAAAATAACTCTAGTAATTTTTCAGACGGTCGTCGCTGTTATCGTTGCAACTCCAGTCGTCATTTAGCCAACGACCCTACATGCCCAGCTAATGGTGAACAGTGTAGGAACTGTAAAAAGATAGGACATTTTGCCAGAGTGTGCCGGTCTACTAAAGGAAACCAACAAGGAGTTAAAGTCCACTACAGCGGGAAGAAACATAACCAAGTAAGTGAAGTTAATTTGATTCCAAAGGAAAGTTTTAGCGACACCTTACATAGAACGGAAGTTGAGAAAGAAGCCGAAATCCAGGTTTTAACACTTGAAGAAAATTTTGCGCCTGCGATGCAGTCAACTAGTTTAGCGTCTCGTCCAATGTCGTGTGACGTATTAATAAACCAAGTACCTATTTCAATGCAAGTAGACACAGGTTCCGGTGTGACAATTCTAGGAAAGGATTTATTTGATAAGCATTTTCTCCGAGAGGCATTAGTACCTCCTCCAAGGGACCGCACCTTTTCTTCATACACCCAGCATGAAATTGATATTATTGGCTGCTTCAGAGCGTTAATCAAATACCAAGGTAAGACGGCCATTGGTAACATTTATGTAACTGATAAAGGGTCCAATTTGTTGGGTAGAGATATAATTCAAGCACTGGCTATTAATATTGCAGGCTCAACCCTATCTTGCAATACAGTGGAAGGCACTTGTGCAAAGCCTACCCAATCCCCAGGTACAGGAAAAATGTCTTTTGGTCAAGGTCCGATTAAGGGGTTCATGCACAAAGTAAAAGTTAAAGAGAACGTATACCCAGTACAGCAGAAATTAAGGAGATTACCTTTTGCAGTCAGAGAAAAAGTGTCAGAAGAATTAAAACGATTAGAAGAACAAGACATAATAGAGAAAGTAGATACTTCGGAATGGATATCGCCTGCTGTTGTTAAATGGAAAGAGAATGGACATATAAGAATTTGTGTTGATTTACGGGAAGTGAACAAAGCAATTATTCCAGATAAATTTCCACTTCCTAATATTGATGAGATGATGACAGAATTTCAGAATGCAAAAGTATTTTCTAGGCTAGACTTGAAACAGGCATACCATCAATTAGAGTTGCATCCAGACTCTAGGAGCCTTACAGGATTTATTACGCACGATGGCGTTTTCCAGTATAAGCGACTATGCTTCGGGCTAGCTTCGGCACCGTCAGTTTTTCAAAAAGGTCCTGTCTATTATTTTAGCAGGTCTACCTAAGGTACAAGGTTACTTAGATGATATTATTGTGTGGGGAGTTACACAAGAAGAGCATGATGTGAATTTGAAAAAAAGGATTTGATAGACTTACAAAGTATAATGTAAAGCTGAATAAGTCTAAGTGTATGCTTTCAAAGAAAGAGTTGAAATTTTTAGGTCACAGGTTGACTGACCATGGTATCAAAATAAATGATAAATATCAGGCTATTACAAATGCTACTGTGCCTAGGGATGAGAAGTCTCTAAGGTCTTTACTAGGGTTAGCAGGGTATTTTACGAAATTTATTCAGAATTTGGCTACAGTGCTAGAGGCAATGAGACGAGTTCTTAGACAGAAGAGTTTCTTGTGGACTGCTGAAGCCATGGAAAGTTTCAATTTATTGAAAGAAATGTTATGCGAAGCACATGTACTTTCAAGTTTAGATCAGAATTTACAAACTATCGTAACCTTTGATGCTTGTGATTATGGCTTAGGGGCTACACTTACACAAATGAAAAACGGGAAAGACGTTACAGTAGAATTTACCTCGAGGACTCTGTCCGAGTCAGAAAGTATTCAATAGTAGAGAAAGAAGCACTGGCATGTGTTTGGGCTTGTGAGAGATGGAACACTTATCTTTGGGGACGTAAATTTACCCTTAGGACGGATCACAAGGCTCTTGTTACATTATTTTCAAAGACGTCAATGAGGCAGTCGTTACGACTGGCAAGATGGTCTTGTAGGTTATTAAAGTACAATTTTGAGGTTGAATCCCAGCCAGGGGAGGTTAATATTTTGGCTGATGCCTTATCCCGAGTTCCGGTAACTGCTAGTGCAGTAGAGTATGATAAGGAAGATGAAGTCATTTGCAATGTAGCGCTGTCAGCACAAATCAGGCTTATTACATTAGATCATTTGAAACAGGAAGTACTTAAAGATAAAGTCATGCAAATTCTCATTCGTTACATAACGGAAGGTTGGCCACGTTATAACGAAATAGAACTTGTTAAACCATACGCAAGGTTTAGAGATGAATTATGTGTTTGTGATGGTATCGTTATGCGTAACGACAAAATAGTTGTTCCCGAAAGTTTGACTTCTTCATTGTTACATATTGCTCATGGGTCACATCAAGGAATTACTCGTACGAAACAGTTGCTAAAACAGCTGTACTGGTGGCCATTATTAGACAGACAAGTTGAAGATCTAGTGAAAGGTTGTGTAATTTGCCAATCCAATGAATCCGACCGTGGGAAAAGTTAGCTCTAGATATAGCGGGTCCATTTTTAAGTGCTACTCCAGAGTGCAGGTACGCAATTACTTTGGTAGACTACTATAGTAAGTGGCCCGAGGTTTGCTTCACTGCGTTTATTATAACAAGTGCAGTGATAAGATTTCTGAAGACTATTTTTAGCAGGGAAGGATTCCCAGAGGTAATAGTAACAGAAAATGGGACACAATTTGTAAGTCATGAGTTTGAAGAATTCCTGAGTTCTCGTGGTATTAAACATCATAAATGTTCACTGTATCACCCCCAAAGCAATGGTGGAGTGGAAAGATTCAATGGTGTATTAAAGTCTTGAATCCAAACATGTATTAATACTGGTAAGCCTTGGAAAATGACGATAACAGAATACTTAGCCGCATACTGAGCAACACCACACGCTACCACAGGGTGTTCCCTGTCATTACTATTACATGGTCATGGAATGCGAACAAAACTCAATGTCGTAGGATTTAATCAAGGCAAGGTACTATGGGAACCATCAACACTGAGAGATAAAGTAAAGGGAACTCAGGATTACTACAAGAATTTTTGTGACAAGAAAGTACACACTAAGGTAGTAAGGTTTAATGTTGGGGATTATGTACGGATAAAGGAACCACACCCCAGGTTGAAGGGAGATTCCAAATTCAGCGACCCAATCCAGATACGACAAAAGCTTTCAGATAAGGTGTATATCACAAGCGACGGTCGTAAATGGCACGTAGACAAGCTGATTCCAAGCACTGCCAATCTTCAAACATTGGAATCAAGTGAGCAAGACAGCTTTCTGTCATTTTAGGAGTTAGAAGAAACCGGTGAGGGGGTAGAAAGTAAATCAAGTGGTTCGGGAAGTCCCTACCCCGTTCGTAGATCTACCCGGGTCAGACGGTTACCACAATGGTTAGCAATAGATTATGAACTAGGATAAGTATGGTTGGTACATTAAGTAATTAAGAAATTATTTCGGCTGCCGCCTATGTTATACGACAAGAAATTAAGAAAAAAAAAGTCAAAGCTATTAATAAGGTTAAAAATTTTTCTATTCTAATGTAGTTAATTCAAGTATTCAATTTTTAAGTATAAGGTTATTATTTTAAAAAGAAGAGGGGATGTTATATCTTAGGCTAATAAGCCAGGTGTGCAATACAATGGATACATTAAGTTCTTATGTTAATTACTATTCTATTATATTGGTTCTGTAAGTATTCTTGCATCACGTTCTATCGTTGCAGTCTTTGAGTTGATTGAGTTGTGAATAGATGTTGTAAGTGTTCTCCGTTCTCTCTGGTTTCTCTTTTTGGATTCGTGTTCCTTTGCCACACCCTACAGGACTTCCTACATTATAACAAGGTGTCAGCTCAGGAAGTGAATTGCAAGTGCTTCCAATGGGGTTTGAACAAAGGCCAGACCATCTTGGCTTCATTGGTCAGTGGTTAGAGCGTCCACACTAGCAAGCGGGAGGTCCCGAGTTCGAATCCCGGTGGATTCAACATTGCTTTTTCACCGCGCCCAGATTTTTCAGCTTTACGGACTTAACTCTCTATATGTATGTATGTATGTATGTATGTATGTATGTATGTATGTATGTATGTATGTATGTATGTATGTATGTATGTATGTATGTATGTACGTACGTACGTACGTACGTACGTACGTACGTACGTACGTACGTACGTACGTACGTACGTATGTATGTATGTATGTATGCATGTATGCACTCAGCAACATGTCCTTAACAGGACACGGTACAGCCGGCGAGAGCTCCGCTCTCGCACGTCTTTTCTAGCTCACGCGGAGCTCGAAAGTGGCGTAGCTGCCCGAAAATTCCGTCGCTGCAATGAGGAGTCTCGCGCGGCTGCACGTGCCTGCCTTGGCAAGCAGCCCGCCCTCCAGTCACGTACGTCTGCTGGGTTAGTTGGAGGTCAGCCAGGCTAATGGGGAAATCCCGCGAATTCCTTACCGGTACATTTCCCGCGTACCGCTCAGGAAGCGAGGGTGAGTATGGGTGTGTGTGTGGGTGTGTGTGTGAGTGTGTGTGAGTGTGTATTTGGTTGCAACCGGGGATTATTTTGTGGTTACACACCTTCCAACCGGGGACTTGCTACCAACTGAGGACGTCACCGGTTGGTTTTCCTGTTGCAATTTGTTTTCTGCACCCTTCCAACTTTCCTCCAAAAGTCTCAACAATATTGGTTGCTGCCCCCAGTATACATATTTGGTACAGACACTGTGTAAAACATTGCACTTGAATTTGCCAGTTGTGTGTCAGGGTAGTAATGGATACGTCCCCAGTTATTCGTAATAACTCAGGTCACATGATTCAAAAGTGGGCATGGTTTTACTATCCCCGCTTGGGTGAGAATGTGTGAGTGCATCTGACCTTTGCAGGTTCACTGGGGACATTGCGTAATAGGCCATTTATACTGTTGATCCATCATTGACCAAGTACATATACTGAAGACTGTAGAAAGTGCTTCTACTGGTGCCACCCAGGAGAAAATTCCCATTAAAACCCATAAGGTCCCATTCAATGGGATCCCATTGGATCCTATTAAATCCCATTCAATGGGTTTCAACTTGGATTTTGGAACAGAGTTAATAGGACCTAATGGGTTCCAATGGGATGCAACTGGGATTCAATGGGTTTAATGGGAGATACTCATGCATTGGGTCTTAATGAGTTCAGTCCAATGGGTGGCCAATGGGTCACAGCGGGTCCCTCCAATGGGACCAACAGGTCGTCCTTTCTAATTGGTCCAATAGGACCCAATGGGTCACCTCTAACGGGACCCAATGGGTCCTAATGGGTCTCTTCCAATGGGTCCAACAGGTCGTCCTTTTTAATTGGTCCAATAGGACCCAATGGGTCACCTCCAACAGGACCCAGTGGGTCCTAATGGGTCTCTTCCAATGGGTTCAATACGTCCCTTGTAGCAGGTCTAATTGGTGTCTTTCAATGGTCTGACAGGTCAATGGTGGGTTCCTTCTAATGGGTACCAAGAGGTACCCACTGGATCCTGTCCACTGGCTCTGTGGACCTGTCACTTCCCAATGTTTGGTCACTAACCAGCTCCAACTAAATCAAGTACTCCTTTACAAATTATGTACTGTGTAAATTAAATTTAAATGCTTTTTATTATCAAACTACATGAATGAATACAAAACCTGGGAGGCAATAACATGAGGCAAGAACAGCAGTGATACTGTAGCATACTATTCAACAAGTTAAAGTTACTTGAAACAAAAAATCTTGATGGCAACAATATTAGGCACACAAATGTGCATAACAAATTTGGAAAATGTTTCACTGGTATCTATATGACCCCAGTCAAAAATTGGCAATATGTAAATGAGTATCAGAATAAATAAGAAAATGTCTTACCCCTCTCTCTATCATATTTTTAGAGAGGGGTAAGACCCCATTTTTTCAGTTATGGAGTGAGCAACAGACAGTTTCTAACAAGGCGAACATCTTTTAAAAAGCTGGAAATGTACACAAGAATGTTTAAGTACAGTACATAAAGTACTAAGACATGAAGACACATACATGTTTACTGAGTGCAGCAGATCCAGTGCACTGAAACTTGTACACTGTAAATACCAAAACTTCAACTAGGCTATATAACATTCATTTTCATCCTTCATTCGTTCTTTGTTCTCTTGTACAGCCATATTTTCCATGCCTTGTAGCAGTCATTCTGAAAAAGATGATTACAGTACAGTACTATTGGTGACACCTTTCTTTTCCTGTAACTAATGATAATGACAAACAAGCTTAACAGACTTAGGAATGTACAGACATACTGAAACTTCACAGGTTGAAAATTTAATTACACAGTTCATGCACTCAATGCACAGTACAGTCCAAAACAATACTTCCAACATAAAACATACAGTATATTTGGAAAGTGCGAGAGTTAATCCAAGGCAAGAGACAATCCCTTTGTCAACTGGCACAGTATGTTGGGTTTTGTTTCAGAAAAGCCAAACTGTGGCATGCATGGTGCTGTCATACTGATGAACATATAAAGGTACTGAATGTTCCTTCTGCAGCAACATTTTCCTCTGAAATATGTCATTTGAAGTTCACAGTTTTAAATTAATATTACTGTAAGGTCCAGCAGAAACACTGCCTGTGTATCATGACTTCAACACTTTTAAAGACTGTATGCATTGCCATTCCATGTCAGTGTTCCATTGACTTACAGCTCCTTCCTCGAGGTCAATTATTTTCAAAACATTCTAAAGGGATTCACAGTCCCCACTCTCAGCACAAGGGGTGGTCATGAGAACATGTTTCAACACAATAAAAGTTCAGGTGAGGGCACGGCAGTATCTTTCAGTTGAAAAGTCTGACAATTTCTTGTGCATCAGTCATGTTTCTTAATGTTCATTACAAAATGTGGAATTTCAGAACCTATTAATCGTCATGTGCAGGACGTTCAATTCAGTGCTCCTACAGTATGATTATGACACTGGCATTGTATAGTCTCTCCATGTGTGTCTGCATCCTTTACATGATGTCTGCTGTACCCATATCAGTGATCTTTCTCCACCTCCAAGCTTGAGCTGTAAGCCTGTAGGCCTAAACATGGTACAGATCATGCAGGCTTAGTCACAGTATGATTCACTCCCTGTAATGAAGAAAATGATTAATCTTCAAAATAACTGTACAGTAAATCAAATTGCTTCAATGTCACTGACCTTGGTAGCATATTAGCAAGAGAGCTGGGGTCTAAGATCTAAACATCAAAATACAGTATAAATAAAACGCATTGCATGTGACAGTATTTCATAGAGAGCATGCAGCAATTTAATTTGGGTTACAATTTGCTAGAAAAATAAAAAAAAAAAAGAGGAAGGGGGCTAAATAACTTACAACATATATTGACCACTAGCATTAATGGCATATACCTTAAACATACTTCGTTTTCTTTTCTTGTGTTTAAATGTAATTCATACCAATAATTACAGTAACCTACACTTAAAGGGGCACACTAAGTTGGTTCACATAATTCATGATTTTTTATCACACCTGTTGAGGTTTACTCATCTTGATAGTAAATGGTCAAACTAAGAGATTCTGCACATCTGACACACAGCGGAAATGGTAATGATAGGGTAATTATTACTAATTAATGATGAAAATCATTTCTTACAAATTCGTGACCAGACGTGTTTTACAGTTAGGTATTACTCACATGCAACCCCTGTTCAAAGACAACCTATGACAGTGTTCGATTTTAAGGAATTAGCAATGGTTGTCCGAAGGACTACCACATTGTAAAGTTTCGATGTCCTGCTCAAAATAAGGTAGTCCTAAGTGTCACCATTTTTGCAAGTTTGCAACCATGGAATTGATAATGCCCCATTATCACCAGCCTTCCAAAGTGGCTTTCATTTTTAGACAACCTCCTCTCCCCCACCACCCAAAAAACACAAAAAGAGATATCTACTGTATAAGAGTAGTGCTGTCTCGTGGCGTGTATTAGTGTACATTGTGGACATAGTTAATGCTATGATGTTTGCATTGCAGGTTAATAAACTAAACATCTCTAGATTGAAAGCACTGGTGTTGCAACATCAGCCAGAGAGCAGTCCAGGAGTCATTTGGACTCCCAAAATTTTGGATTGCCCCATATGTATAATACATTTTAATACACAAACTTCACTAGAATTTACTGTTTGGACTCCCTGATCTCACCATGCTAGCTTAAGCCCTGATCAGCACTACGAATTCGTAGCTTGCACAAAGGAATTCAGCTTCTCTGTGTACCTAGTGCAGGCCTAGTGGCCTATTAGTGGGGTTTGTACGAGGCACATATTTTGGCTTGATAGTGCTATGCACATTTCGATAAAGTGACTGCGGGAAGTTGTAGTGAATGTGCGTAATCACCGCACTTTCCTGCAAATCTTTTGATGCAAATTTTAAAGTTCCTTGCTTGCGCAATTCATTGAGCTGCTAAATGTAAACATCACATCACTTTCCTTAAAAGATTTGGTTGTCCGGACGGACAACCTTACACACCTGTTTTTGCAAAATCTGGTAGTCCTGCAGAATTTCTGGTTGTCTCGGGCAGCAGGACTACCCTTAAAATCGAACACTGAATGAGTGAGGCTTATCCCAGCTGCACTGACAGGCTTGCAACTCCTATAACCAACAGCTGCTGTGATTGAAGGTCACAATTGTTTATAAGTGTTGTTAATTCAAGAGAGGCTGGTCTATCATAAGCTTGGGCAAGCTTAGTGAACTACAAGCTCTAAAATCCATAAAAACTACAATTTTTCACATTTTTGGTCACTGTAGGAAATGAAACATCAGCAATGAGGCCAATTAGAAGCATTGTCATGCAATACAATTTCCCTTCAAACTTGTCACAGAATAATCGATATCAACTCAATGAGCCCCTTTAACCAGTGATTTACAATATTACAGTACAATTAACACAGGCAAAGTTAGAATCACGTGCCAAAATTACATAAAGGGGAGCCAAAATTCCTGTCATGAGATTCATGACACCAGAAATGTTTTTTATCAAATGACTGGTGAACTGATGTTGGACTAGTCCACTTTAGAACTAGGTAACCAAGCATTTACAGGACAGGGTACCTGCATGCTGGTTCTGTTGTTAAATTGTATATAGGTCATTTCGTGTCAAATCATCAGACGCTGTTGCTTGACTGACTCAAAAAATTCCGGAAACATTTGTGTGAACAGTCTGTTATGAAAATAGCATATATTCTAAAAATTTTAGTGAAGGGATATATATATATATATCTTTCTGAAAAATTATCACACTTTTTTGAACTTTATCCACATTGACCTTTTGGATACTGAAGATGAGTAATTTTGTGCAGTAGAGTGACTTTACAAGCTGATAGATAACAAACGGAAATACCCAGAACTCGGAGATTTTGTTAATAGTTAGATGAAATTTTACCGCCCATTTTCTAACCTTTTCTATTATGTGAGTACTTTCCATCTGAAGTACAGTACACAGGTACGTGTACTTATGTACTCCTGCATTTTGTATGAAACTGATCGACAACGTTCGAGCGATGAACTGTATATACTTTTCACAGAACTGACGCCAAATTTACACCTCTAATTCAACGTTAAGTAACATTTGGTGTAAAAGAAATTAATGTTTTGAGTAATTAAAACTAAATTCCAGCTAGGACTAATTTTTGTAAACTTCAAAGAGAAAAAAAAATTGTAATTAACGTTAGATGTTAACTGGTTTCAAAATCACTGTAGGCTATGCATAATTATGAGGCTAAAGCCTGACATATCAAATCAGCAACAAAAGTGCGTATCTAGGGACTTGATAACAGCTAATTAAAATGATTACTGTATCTTTGTATCTATTACTATTAATGCTTTTAAGAAATTTTGCCGGGACCACTTGTTGAACTGAGGGGCGACTATGTCGGGGGCGACCTTATTAGGAGTTTGTTAAGGGGCGACTTTGTCAGCCAAGGGGGCGACTCTACAAGGGGCGACTTTGCTAGGGGGTGACTTGAGTGGCAACCTTTACACAAATATTTTTGAGTCAGTTGAGCAACAAAAGGTTCTGCCAAATTGGGTAATTTGATGTGAAATGACCTAGAGGGGTACTTGACTGACCATGGTCCATGGGCCATCGTATATGCCTTGATCAGTGCATGTCTTTTCAATATGTAGCCAGCTATAGGCCTACATAGGAATTTCCAGAAACATCAAAACATATGCTATGTCTTTGTTCAATTTGGCTTATGCCACTCACAGGCGCCCCTTACGTTGTATAGTACACCATATACAACCGTATTATATAGACGGAAAGGTATGTCACAAATCTCTTACTCGAACAAACAACTTAAGTTTCTGGCATAATTACCTCCCTTTTCTCGCCAAATTTGCCTGAATCGAGACTTCAAGTTATATGGTACGTCAAGGCAGTTCTTTTTCCGAATAATTTCACACGGTATAGTCTGAAGGACGAAATTTTGATTGAGTAACAGTTTGAGGATGGTAAATGCTGATGATGTTACATTCAGCACTTCTACAATAAAATTAAATACTCTTGAAATATTGTCTAAAGTTCTCTTAACTTTCAAGGTTACTTCCTGAATTTGTCTATAA
Source organism: Holothuria leucospilota (assembly GCA_029531755.1). Taxonomy (NCBI): domain Eukaryota; kingdom Metazoa; phylum Echinodermata; class Holothuroidea; order Aspidochirotida; family Holothuriidae; genus Holothuria; species Holothuria leucospilota. The sequence goes on along the minus strand of JAIZAY010001012.1, from coordinate 12,568 downwards.
TGATTCGCTTTTACTATTACAAATCATGCAGATACATATTAGCATTAATATGTGAACGATTTTTGAACATTAAATTTCATAAAATTTGAAAACTTTTTCAAAAGTGGAAGTGCTAGCATTTTCTACAAGCATTTGTGAGAGTTGAACTGTTGCTACTGTAGCTGTTCAACTGCCACAAATGCTCATGTTGTTTGTTTGAGCTACGTAGGAGATTTAACTGTGACATACCTTTCCGTCTATATAATACTTAGTATATGGTGTACTATACAACTTAAGGGGCACCTGTAATCCCACCTAGGCTTCACCTTAACTAAAGCCAATCAAAGGCCTGAGTGAAATCAGACTTTAATAGCTCCTCATCAAGGAAATTGAACAGTAGGCCAAGGGCCAATGTATAGTTTTCGATTAGCACTTAAGTCACTCAAGGACACAATCCAATCTTGCACCGGGCTACTACTACTACTACTACTACTACTACTACTACTACTACTACTACTACTACTACTACTACTACTACTACTACTACTTCTCTCAATAAACTGGCCCAAGATTAACTGCCTAAGCCTACAGTACTACAAGTAGGCTATGTCCTTGAGCCACCCTTCATTTACTATGTACAGTATGACTAACACTAGGCTGCAACTATGATATGCACTTCATTGTTAGGCTAAGGGCTTCTGTCCTGCACAAAGACTTCGCCAGTATTGCGCAAATTTTCATCTTCTTTTAGGTGTTAGCAAGCTATTAGCCTGTTTAAAAGAAGAATAAAACTCAAAATATTACTCACCAGTGTTTCTGATAGTTGTTCTAGGAGTAAGTAGTTGAGATTTCTAGGTATTTCCAGGGAGCTATAACTAGCAGGGTTCAAAGTGAGACATAACTGTTTTTGGTGTGATGTAAGTATGGAACGCCAAAAGGTTCATTAATAGAACTTAGGCAAGGCAATGCCCACAAGTAGGACTAAAAGACAAAAGCTTTAACTGTTGTTCTTGAATATATGTGCTTTGTTTCATTAACTGGAATTAGAGATATGTGATCTGTATCCTCTAGAATGCACCAAATCGCTGGCTCATAAGGGCTTCTCCCCTGTACCCCAACAGGGGACCTATAGTTGTCCCCTGTACCAGTGGCATATTTAGGGAGCCTTTGGGCCATGGTCCTCCTCACTGAAGCCGATTTTTTAGCAGCTAAAATATGTAAATTTTTAACACAAGTTTTACTTCAAAATTTTCAAAAATTTGCAGAGGCGAGGGCCCCCACTGGGCCATGGTCCCTCACCACTGATGCTGATTTTTTTTAGTTCCTAAAAATACATAAACTTTTTAACACAAATTTTACTTCAAAATGTGGCATACGTAGCCCAGATTGCATGTAAGGACACCTAATTTTTCAAAAATTTTCAAAGGGAAGGGGACACCCCTCCCATTAGACCCCTCCCCCAGGCAGGCCATCACACAACATACTGCATGCTCCCCTCCCATGAGAGAAATCCTGGCTACACCACTGCCCCTTCACCCCTGGCCGGAGGCCCAAAGTGTTCACCCTAACAAGTGCCCCCCAATAATTTTAACCCCCTCCTGCCTCTGCTTGAACCATATTTGAAACCATATTTAGACTTCACTTTTTTATCTATTTGCCACTATATAACACGTCGTGTTGGTGTTTCATTGAATCTCATCTAACTAACCAACCCAAAACCCCCTCCCCCTCTCCTTGGATCCCTTCCCCTTGAAGCTGTCTCCAGCCAGCCTTCATTAGTGAAAACTGCCCATACCCTGGCCTTTTTGCAAGATATTTGAACTGAAGGCATCTAAAGACATTCTTAGCATCTTTCCTATCCTTGGGCCCTGCAAGGGGCCGGAATTAGGGGGACACCCCATGACCTGTTTTAACTGAGATTGTTGTAACCATTGTGGGACACTGCAGTGTTTGTCTGTCATTAAACCTTCTCTAACAACTGAAATCACATAACAGACAATGGGCCTCTCACTTCCTACTGGATTCAGCAGGACCTGTAGTGTTCACCCCATTGCATTCAATTAATAGTGGCCTCTTCATTACCAACCCCATACCAATAAATGACACAGGCTGCATGCATTTTCAGCTTTTTATTAAATTTAACATCTAATGGGGTTCATTTAATTCCTATTAGATTCAATGGGGCTGCAGTATTTATCCCCCATTGGATTCCATTGGGACTAACCAGGACTCAATGGAAACCTGTTGATCTCAATAGGACCCGACTGATTTCAATGGGACCCACAACGTGTCCCATTGAACCTAATGGGTCCCATTTAAACCCATTGCTTCCAGTTATTACCCATTGTGCCCAGTTGGAACCACCCAATGGGATCTTATGGGTTACTCATTAAATTCATGGAGTCCCATTGAATCCAGTTATGCCCCATTCAAACCCATTAGGTCCCATTGGAAGTTTCTATGGGAATCAATGGGTTTCAATGGGAATTTTCTCCTGGGCAGTTGGTTAGTTCGGCCGTGCATCTTCACTGATCAAAAGCAAGTAAGTAGGTTTCATGTTTTCATCTGCATTATTGGGCCAGAATTAAATGCCTTCAGTTATCCAGAACAAAACTGGAAAGTTTAGAGATTTGCATGAAGACTTGACATAGGCCTAGGCTACATGTATTTAGGTATAGGCTAGGCCTACATATCAAATAAGCTAACATTAGGCTTAGGCTAGGAGTATAGGCCTAGGCTAGTTGTATATTATAATAAAGTCCTATAGACCTATAGAGTATAAACGATATTACGGCTAGGCTAACTATATTACGGGATAGGCATGCATAGGCAATATGCGTAGGATATAGCATTTTGTGTGGCTTAATTACTACAACTTTTTTTTTAAGTTTCATAAACTTTATTTCAGGCTCTTTCACCTGATGACGAGATTCATATAATATACGTACATACAATCATAATAAAAAAAAGAAAGAGACTGTGGGGTGATTACAGAAAGCTTGCGAAAGCTTGTAAAGGTAAACACCCCGAGAGAACACAAAGTAAGACTACATGTAGACCACATAAAGAACACAACACTGGAAAAAACACAAGAACTAACAGAAAATCAAAAAGAACTAAAGGAGAAAAGGCAAATACTATAGGTATGTGACATTACTGCAAATGAATAAAATACTCTTTAAGCTTACGTTTAAAAGTATAAATGGATCTACTATCTTTTACATCTTCGGGGAGTGAGTTCCAAAGCTTGACACCAAGATATCGAACTAAGAATCATTTTTCCAGAGCTTGGCCTAGGCTAATGTCAGATTGCACTAAGTTTAATTGCAGTGATACAGGAAAGGGCTAGCCTATTCTACGGAGCAACTTAAGAATACCCTGCCACAGCAGAAAGCACTTTTCCAATCGGTGAATCATATCATACAGATTCCCAGTGGCTCAGAATTAGCTCCAGTGCTTCAAATGTAGAGCGTGTTTCCTTTTTTCTTTTTTGAGAACGACACTCTGTGATGATACAGTATGTTAAGGCCAAGGTCTTTCGTAATGCTTCAGAAAAGCCAAATCCAACAAATTCGCTTTACAGCCGAGTAGGCTAAATTGCTAAGACAGCTCTGCTCAAAATGGCCGCCTGACAAGGTATCCATTTTTCACTGACTAAATTCCTAGTCCTAGTCGAAGTGGCCACCTGACAAGGAATCCATCTTTAGCTGGATTCCTAGTCCTAGTCGAAGTGGTCACCTGACAAGGAATTCATCTTTAGCTGGATTCCTAGTCCTAGTCGAAGTGGTCGCCTGACAAGGAATTCGAGCTAGATTCCTAGTCCTAGTAGAAGTGGCCACCAGACAAGGAATTCATCTTCAGCTGGATTCCTAGTCCTAGTCGAAGTGGTCGCCTGACAAGGAATCCATCTTTAGCTGGATTCCTAGTCCTAGTCCACAGGCGCCCAAAATCTTGCAGGCGTACAAATCTTGCAGATATATATTAGCATCAATATGAACGATTTTTTTGAACACTGAATTTCATAAAATTTGAAAACCTTTTGAAAAGTGGAAGGGCTTGCATTTTCTGTGAGCATTTGTGGCAGTTGAAGACTGTGAGACAGCTACAGTTCACCTGCCACAAATGCTTGTAGAAAAAGGTTAGTCACATTCCGTGGCTTATGCATATATACAGCCGTAGGCGGAATGTGAGGTTTCTTGCTTAGCTACAAAGCTCAAACCTTTCCCTTGACACCCCTTAAGTGACTCACAAGAGGCATCAAATAGCGCCACCCCTAGTATGGCTAGCGCTAAATTATCCCCTGTGAAACACTCAAAGGTTTTTGCAAATTTAAATTGCTTACGATCCCGCCATATGTCAAAATTATAAATATGGCTCCTTTGTTACAAATGATCAAAACAACGATCTTTAACACACCCCCTTTACCCGTCCGTGCCCATTAGAGGGTCTACTATAGGAACACTGCTTAAACATTTCATAAATGTTATTTAAGGGCTTACGAAAAATTGGGGACATAACCATATACTCTATACAGAGATCAACTTTTGTGATACTTAATTTTTGGCTCAATAAAGCTTTGAAATTCAACCCCCCAACCGCGTATGACGGTTTGCTACTGATGAAGTTGCTGCCATATTATAGCAATATGAGCATGACAACAGAAACCGGTCTAGCTAGGTCATAAGAACCAGACTTTTTACATTCAAACCCCGGCATCCTTAAAACGCCTATTTATCTTTCGCATGAAATCACGCAGGATGATTTCGGGCCTTTCCTACAAAATGTGCAAGGTTCACCGACTATGGTGACGTCAGATGGTGGCACCGCCTATTTTACTTGCATTTTCTGTGAGCATTTGTGGCAGTTGAAGACTGTGAGACAGCTACAGCTCACCTGCCACAAATGCTTGTAGAAAATGCTAGCCCTTCCGCTTTTCAAAAGGTTCTCAAATTTTATGAAATTCAGTGTTCAAAAATTTGCAATAATGAAAGCGAAACATAACTGACAAATTTAGGAAGTAATCTTGAAAGTTAAGAGAACTGTAGAGAATATTTTAGGAGTATTTATTTATATTGTGGAAGTACTGCATGCTCTCCTATCAGTAGCTACCATCCTCAGACTGTTACTCCATCGAAATTTTGTCCTTCAGACAACACCACGTGAAATTATTCGGGAACAAGAACTGCCTTGAGGTACCTTATGACCAAACGTCTGGACACAGACAAATTTGGCAAGAAAAGTGCAGTAATTATGACAGAAACATAAGTTGTTTGTTCGAGCTGGGAGATTTGTGACATACCTTTCCGTCTATAGTATATGGTGTACTATACAACGTAAGGGGCACCTGTGTCCTAGTCAAACTGGTCGCCTGACAAAGAATCCATCTTTAGCTGGATTCTTAGTCCTACAGTAGTCGAAGTGGTTGCCTGACTAGGAATCCATTTTTTGCTGGATTCCTAGTCCTAGTCGAAGTGGTCGCCTCACTAGGAATCTAGTGTATTTTTAGCTGGATTCCTAGTCCTAGTCGAAGGTCTTGGACTAGGAATCCGGATGACAAGTATTTATATCATTGAGGCGGGGTATTCTATAGTTGTACAGTCATGTCACTTGATGCAATGTCAGTTTTTGGACACTTCGTAATTCTTTCTGTGGAAGTGCTTAAAACAGAATTTTATCATTTTGTGAATAGTTTGGAATTACTAATATTGTTTATGAATATTTGCGATTCCTAGAATCATGGTGCCTTTTTGTTTTCACAAGTGATTTTCATAGCAATCGCTTTTTTATAATTACAGATTGTAATTGTGAAGATGCCCACATGTGGTCTTGCCTAAGCCATACTGATGACAGACATCCAAGACTCAAAAAGGTAAACAAGCTTGTAAGCTCGGTGATTTTCCAGTCTTAGTAAAAACACTGTGTATTAGAAAGGAAAGTACAGCTGTAGACATGAGCACAGGCCCTGTAGGCCCCTAGGCTATTTAAATTTGGGTTTCTTGTAGATACTGGATGGCCCACCTGCAGAAACCTGGAATTTTCAAAGCCACCCACAGAAATGCTGTATATTTTCAACCCTTTCCTATATAGAAGGGCCCAGATTTGTCCCAGTGGGACCTAACTCCTGCAACTTCAATGGTTAATTCTTGCACTTTAAAGGTGGACTGTAAGCTTGTGTTTAGGCCGGGTGTGTCCCTTACTCAAAATCCATATATGGCCCAGATATGGGATTTCATATCTGGCCCATATCTGGGCCAGATATGGAATTCATATCTGGCTTGTACAAGAATTGGGCAGATATAACTTGATATAATATAAAGGCCATATATGGCCATATATGGCCCAGGTAAAGTTTCACTTTTATATGGCCCAGATATGCCCCATATATGGCTACTCCATTTCTGGCCCATATATGGAAAATCCATATATGCCACATATAAAGAGATTTATATCTGGCCCATATCTGTGCCATATATGACCCATATAAAACTTTGTATGGCTCACTCTTTATATGGCCCATATCTGGCCCATACATGGAAATTTATATCTGGCCCATATCTGCACCAGATATGGAATTTATATCAGATCTGATAAAAAGTTAGGCAGATATAACACAGATCCAAACCAGAACTAGATCTAAAACATATATGGCCAGATAAAGTTCTATCTGGATCATGCCTTTATATGGCACAGATCTGCTCTAGTTATGAATCATAGTTAGGACTTATAGTCCACACTCCTCATGGAGACTTTGAACACCAGAAAGCTTTTTACGTACGTAGAAACGGGCACGAAGAAACGAAGTAGAACTTAAACCTGACCCAAAGAAAAACCCTGACGGACCACGAACATAATGTCAAACAGACTACACACACCATGCGACAAGGAACAAAAGAGTCTTTGTTACTACTGAGATTTAGTACTGCCACTGCAGCCAACCCAAAAACAACACTCCAGCCCAACCACCACAAACAACCCCAAAACAAAGTCCCACAAAGACCACACACCCAAATCCACCACACAGCCAAAGGCAACACTAAGCCCGAAGGCAACACCACGCCCGAAGGCAACACCACGCCCGAAGGCAACAGCACTTAAAAAGCACCGGGGCAAGGCAAATACAGGTGCACCTTGCCCAAGGGTGCCCCGGAGGCAGTTGTGGCAAAGGGTAACCTCATTACTCCCACGTTTAAACAAACTCCACAACCGGATGCAGTTTAAAGTCCTACCCACTTCTCATCAGAACACCGCGCTTTTTACGTGCTAAAAACGGACACGGCCAGACCGGCGAAAGGATCACTACATATGGCCAACAACCAAAAAACCGAACACCAACAACACAAACCACCAAAATCGCCCAGAACCCCTCGACCAGCGAGGACACTCCAGCTCCGGCACGGCTTCTTGGAGTCCGTTACCACCAACAGAAACCACCACCACACCCACCTCCAACGACCCAACAACACAATCTCAAAACAACACACGCCCAAAGGCAACAACACGCCCCAAGGCAACCACACAGCGCAGGGGGACATGGGGGGTCCACTTGTTACATTAAAATCACTATTTACAGTTTACTTACAGTATATACAACTATCTACACGTAACGAAAACAAAACTTCCCAAAGAGATCGAACGAGCCCGGCAGGGGATCGGGAACGTCCACTCTCTTCGGGAACCCAAACTGAACTGGGCAAATACAGGCGCACCTTGCCCAAGGGTGCCCCGGAGGCAGTTGTGGCAAAGGGTAACCTCATAATTCCCACGCTCAAACAAGCTCCACAACCGGATGCAGTTTAAAGTCCTACCAGAAAACAATGTTTAAGTGCTCCATGAATTAGAATTTAATGTAAGTATTAGGTTGAATTGACTTAAGTAAATAAATTCAACTTATTTCATAACAGTGAACAGAAAAATGCCTTGAAATTTCCTATTTTATGTAATCACAGTGCTATGGGCTTCTTATTTTAAACTTAATTACGTATTTGACTCTAAATTTTGTTTACTGCGTGGTGTATATTTTACTTTCAACTTCCTAAATCATGAAAAATGTAGGTTTAGATACAAGCTCCGCCCAAATATGCAAATTATTTGCCTAAGTTCACTTAATACACTGCGGCATTAACAGAAGTGTAGCCACTAAATAACTGCAATGTCTGGGAAGGTGTATGCTGTATCCAAAACATGTCTTAGTTTGTAACAAGCATAATCCAAGAATCAAATCAAATAAATAATAAAACAAACTAACAAAATGCTGATTTGCATATCTAGCATATCAAGTTATATCTGGCTTGATATGGCCATATAAAACTTTATTTGCATATCTGGAATTGCATTGTATCAAGTAATATCTGGCTTGATATGGCCATATCAAACTTTATATACATATCTGGATCACGATTATATCAAGTTATATCTGGCTTTATATGGCCATATCAAACTTTATATACATATCTGGATCACCATTTTATCAAGTTATATCTGGCTTTATATGGCCATATCAAACTTTATATACATATCAGGATCACGATTATATCAAGTTATATCTGGCTTTATATGGCCATATCAAACTTAATATGCATATCTGGGTTGTGTTTTAATCAAGTTATATCTGGCTTTATATGGCCATATCAAACTTTATATACATATCTGGATCACCATTTTATCAAGTTATATCTGGCTTTATATGACCATATCAAACTTTATATACATATCTAGATCACAGTTTTATCAAGTTATATCTGGCTTTATATGGCCATATCAAACTTTATATACATATCTGGATCACGATTATATCAAGTTATATCTGGCTTTATATGGCCATATCAAACTTTATATGTATATCTGGGTTGTGTTTTAATCAAGTTATATATGGCTTTATATGGCCATATAAAGTCTTTAATCAACCAGATATTTCCAGATATAAAGCCAGATATGGATTTTGAGTAAGGGGTTTGGGCAAATGAAACAGTTACTGTACTTTACTCATTACAGAAGCAGGGTTTTCATTAGGCTTCTGTTCTGGAGTCCCAAAACTGAACTTTTTCAAGGGACCAAGAAAGTTTCACAGGTGTCAAAATTTTTTTCAAGAGTCCCATACTCTTACTGTATACTATTATACATACCTGTGTAAACAAGACATGAAGCTATACCCTAGCCCTTCTGACACACATATATGTTTGGAGCTTCCATGCAAACAGAATATTCAGTATAGTAAATAAACATGGAGTTTATTTCTTACTAGGCATGTGCTTTAATTTACACAAGAACCCACATACTGCAAAGTGTGAGGTGGAAACCACAGGTGTTTTAGTACAAAGGTAAACTGTACCCCAGCACCGGTGTATCAATCTCCTAAAGTCCTGTCCTTATATATGGGTGTTACAGTTGTGTGCATTACAGACATATACTGCATGTGTGGAACAAGTTGCAAATGTGCAGCGTGCTCTTCACTTGAACTTCAGTAGCGGCTTGTGCTCAGCGTAATATGTGGGTGTTCGTGTACATTATGGATCTATACTGACCATGCGGTACATTTGTATGCTGAAAAAAATGGAGGCTTAGCTTCAAAGCATCTAAGACTGCAGGCCTTTTGTGATATTTTGCAGCACGTTGGCCAGGATTTTTCATCAAGAAATTTTACAACATTAAGAGTCACAGTTTTAGTGCATGTAAGGCTGGATCTTTGGGCATCAATGGGATGCACAAGATTTTCTTCCAAGCGCCTACATAGGCGCCCACTCAAGTACTAAAACCTGAGAGGTTGGGTTTTACCAAACCCTACAGGAGTTCAAAGTACAGTACATGCTCAAACAGTGGCCCTTATCAGTGTTTGATTTTGAAGCAACAGCTAGTCTAACATCCATAACTGAATGGTCAACTATACTATTCTTCTGAGTAACCACACTTAATTGTTCTAGCAAATGCCAAGTAGGCCTATATAGTAACTGCCTTAACTGTATAAAATATCAGCAAAATTTTATAAATACTGAATATACATGCAGTCACTCAGTTCACTGATGTGTTGACTAGTTTTCAAATTTAATCTGAGTGTGCATGCATGAATAAATGTGCTATAAATTATATACTATTTTTCCTAGGACTTGGGTCTTATTGGAAGAACTTCATTCAGTACAGAAAAAATTAAATGTTGACTCCTTCACTATTTACTGGTGGTTACTCAAGTGGCAGTAATGACATAATTATGAAATGACATCTTTTGGTAATCATTATACTATTGCTAGACTTCATGCACAGTATGTATGCAGGCTGTATTGTACTTTTTCTGAAAACTGGAGTAAGAGTTAAAAACTGGTTTTGGCTGCCTCACAAAATGGTTTTTGTTTTTGGAATAACCACCCCAGCCTTATCCTTCACTGAATCCCCTAGCTCTGCCGCTGGTTGTTAGTGCAACTTGATCATTGTTTCAGACCTATGTGTAGTGATGATCTCATGTTTTTCCAGAAAATGTGACTCATAAGGTTAACATAGTGCCGAAATTAGGTGTCGTAAATTGGCAAATTTACCTTGGACTACATAGAAGAATGTGTACTCTTTTTTTTGCAAAAAAAAAAAAAAAAAAAAAGAACCTCTGTATGTACAGTAGGAGAGGCCAACCCTATCAGGGATCATTCATTCATGATTTCTTATCCACCCAGTTTCCCAGACAAAATAGTTAAACCTCTTGAGCTCAGTTTATGAAATATAACAAGTACCTGCAAAAGAACAGATGATCAATATCCCAGACCTATAATGACAAAACTGTAGGCTGTGTACGTATGTCTAGATTACCTGTAAAAGGTGTGGGGAGGGGGTGCTTTAACTGTCTGAGTTACTGTATATGTAAACAGACTGTTAAAGAAAAAGAAGAACTGAAAATTCTGCAGCTTGGGAAGAATGCTTAACCTTTTTGGTTATGCGCTTTGAAGAATCTGTATGTACAGTACCAATTTCTTGAGGGTGATTTTGTTTGTTTCATCTCAACAGCTACTTCTGAGGGGAGCTTAAATAATGTTATCATCATGCTGCAGTGGAAAGGGGCATGAAGCCATTGTGACCAATAAATCCAACTTACATCAGCTTGAAGTTCAGGACTCTATGGAAACTGAAGGTATACTATCATCAAATAAGTGGCCAGCTTGTAATTAAGTCATAGGTCTGAAGTATGAAAGGAAGTGGAATGAGTGGGAGGCTTAGTGTTGTCACTGCTATTCTCTTGACTCATGTGGTTTGTAATAGTATGTAATAGCATGGCACATACATAGTGGGGACACTAACTGTAAATTGTATGTAGTACAATTATAAAGTCACATTAATCTGATAAATATGTCATGCATAGGGGTCAGAAGTGGAAGGGAAGGGCAGACCATGAGTTGAAGCCATATTCTTTGACTGAAATTCTGCTCTGTAACTGAAAATGAAAGCAGTGTACATACCACGTGGGGACAGTTAATAACATCACATTGATGTACTTAGTCATGGTAATTGTTCATTTCCATAAAATGTGTGTTTTACAAAGATGGTCCCAAGGGTGTGCATTAGGGTAGGCCACCACCCTCTTCACTGACCCCCATTTTCAGGACTTTGTTTTCAGTTTCATCAGGGAATTTTTAAAATTTGTCAGGGAGCTGTAGGAATATCTGATTTAAGTTCTGGTTTGTAACTGAAAGAAATAGCAGGGTATACATACAAAGTGGGGGCAGTTTAGTTAATACAATACAGTTAAAAAGTCACAGTATTGTTTATGTATGGTAATTGCTCTTTTTCATAAATTGTTTTTTGCGAGTAGTGCGGGGGGTCATTGTGGGTGAAGGGTGTTAGGGAAGTTGTTTCCCCCCTTCCCTATGAGAAATTTTTGTTAATTGTATGTTGTTTAGATGCAGGCTGCTGCTATCATTGGCAGAGTTTTGAACTGATCACATATTGAAAATTTTCTAAATTTATTGAATTGTATTTATTTTTGGTTAGGTGTGAGGGATAGTGTGTTGTCTAAATCAAAGGGGGAAACAACTTCACTGACCCTTGAAAATATTTTGGTTACGTAGGTAGCTTAGATGCAAGATGATGCTATCTTAGGCAAAGCTTTGTGCATAGAAAATCACATTAATTAATGATATTTGGCTATGGCATGGCACCCCACCAGGGCTGGTACCACTAGACCACCATAGAACCTCTTGGAAACTGTGGGGTAGTTACAAAATGGGGTAACTAGCATGATGCATTTAACTGATATCCATTAACGTTCCATGACCAAGGTTGCATGCAAACTCTGCATGGAGACTGTGAATTCCCCCAAAATGTGTCTGCCACCCTTACAAAAAAGTTGTCCGAATTCCTTGGGTTCACCCAAGGCATTTCTTGGATTTTCTTGGGCAAAAACTGCCCAAGAAATAGACCCCGTCAGTGACGCCCATGTCATTGACATGCCATGCCCTACCAAGGCTCACCCATGTCTGACATGTACTGTGACATGGGTATTCACACCAGTGGCTTGGCTTGTACTTTCTTGGGTTTACCCATGTCCATAGCTGGCAGAACCAAGTCAGACATGGTTTGAGATTGAAACCCATGACTGACATGGGTTAGAATCAAT
>JAIZAY010000943.1:0-25174 GCA_029531755.1 Holothuria leucospilota | reverse complement strand
ATAATCAAAAAGTTCTTACCTTCCATCAAAAAAAACTTCCTTTTTAACCCGTTTCTTTTATTTTGTTTTGGGAAAAAAATTTAAAATATTGCTCGTAAAAAATTTATTTGCACCAATAACTGAGTAGCCACTTCTTAGGATAAAGTCCATCAATACTCCCCTTCCCAAAAGTGTTTCACGACGATAATTAAAATAGTTTTCATAGTACCCTACCAAAATAAGTACAGTCCCGCTTTTTAAAACTCAGCTCTGAGAACGGAGGGAGGAATTTAAAAAAAGTCACAGCTGACAGGGGACAGCGGGTTTCCTTCAAACGTGGTTTTTTTTAACCTATGCCCCTTTCGTGTTTGCAGGCTGGGAGGCCCTCAGTCCGGACTTACCTAATCCGGATTTAAGTCCGCTTTTTTGGACTCGGACTTTGATTTTGACTTGAGTTTTTGGACTTGGACTGGATGGGACCCGGGCTTTTGGACTCAAAACTTTGGCGGGTTGAAGGAGTCCACAAGTCCACCCTTTCTCTTCATAATTTTTTTAAATTTTCAAAATCCCCCCAAAAAGCAATGACTTTTGACTGTTAAAGCCTTAGTTTTTTTTATGTAGTAGTTACTGTACTGTAGGTTATGAGGACTTGTACCATAAAAAATTTTAGCTTTTGGAATTTTTTATTAGTTCCCTACAGAATTTTACAACCAATTTTTTGGTCTTAAAAGTAGTAAGGCATCAAAAAGTAATTGCAGCTGTGCATACAGCAGATAGTACTGAATGCTGACTTTTTATGGGTAAGTGTGTATGGTGTCTTTGTGGGGAACAGGGGGAAAGGGGAAGTTGTTGGGATCTGAAAGTTGTTTTCAGTCTTCTCCACAAGGAGTTTTTGGGGGGGGTCCCCCCCGAGTGGAAATTGCCCCCCTAAAATAAAGACCGCCCTAAAAAAATCCCCCCCCTACAAAAAACTCCGCTTTGCTCCGCCCCGCTCCAAAAAAAAATTTACAATAGGCTACTGCTTTTTTTCAAAAGAGGGCCCAAACCGCACATATTTTTTAAAAAAATGAAGTCATAAATTTGTAAAAAGGTACCTATGAGTACGGGGTAGGATTGTCAACTGCAAAGACACTGTCAGCGGGTCCCTCACAAAAACAACCGCTTCGCCATCGCCTGTGCTCTTTTTCGCTTTACCGCCTCTCTGAAAAACTGTGAAGAACCTGTTTTTGTAGTTTTTGGGGGACCGTATAGATTAGGGGGGTTAGCAAAAGGGATGACTGAAGCGTAGTAGGTCCTGATTACTAAAACAAGCCCCCCCTACATGGCTACAAATTTAAGGGCCCAAATTGGTTACCGGGGGGGAGGCCTATGAGGATATCATAAGTACAGTTTTTATGTATGTTTTGAATAGTAATTTATAGTTTTTACTATAATTTTACTAGTTTGACAGAGGTTTTCTATTTTTTGGTCAGTTTTTCGTCTATTGAGTTAGTGCTACAGGGGGCTTTTGACCAAAACCGGAAAATTTTACAATTTTGGACTTGGGCTCGAGAAAAACCGGACTCGGCTTGGATTGATGGCCCCCGGACTTGACTTATGGACTTTGGCTCGGATTTGGGCTCGACTTTTTGACTTGACTACGCCTCGTGTTTTTATTGCCCAAAAATAAAAAAAAGGTAAAATTCGATTGTTTTTGGCAAGGACCCCTCAGGTCAGATGTAATTAATCAAAAAAAAACTTTTTTTTTTTTCCGATTGTTTACCCGATGGTGTTAGCCTTAATCTGTACAATCAATATTAACCCAAACGAATTGTCAGCCTCCCCGGCGTTTCTCTAGTTAATTTTGCTCTTGAGAGGCAGATTTTCATAAACCCCAATAATTTTAATTCCTCCGTACGACAACCCAAATTTCTTTCATAAAATTCCAATTTTTTTTCCGATATAACCCCGATATCAATATATTTGGTCCTACAGACAAAGAAATTTTTCGAGTTTTCAAATTTTGTCCAGGAGCCTCAATCCATAGGCATAGGTACATGTGTAATCCCCCTATCTTCAGTTGCCCCGCAATGCTCGATTTTTGCAATATATAATCTCAGAGTTTGCTGATTGGATTATCGCAGATTTTGCTAAAGATAATCTCGAGATTTTGCTAATAGGATAATCCAGATTTGCTAATATGATATATTTCGATCTTGCTAATTAAAGGCGTGTTCTTCATTCCTACAAAAGGAACCCTATATTTTTGTGAAAGAATCAAATTTTCTCCATTATAGAGTTCCATACTATCCAATAAGTTTCAAAAAAGTGCAAAACTTTCAGCACAGCAATTTGTACCTCCCGTCCTTTTGTCACTCTGCCTTTTTTTCGGGGCTTTGATTTGCTGTCCCCTTGTCGGAGAGCTGGTCTTCTGTTCAGGTAAAAGCCTTCTCACTATCTTAACACAAAACATGAGTACAGGCTATACATGCTCATCTTTTAGTCATATGTACAGCCATGTAGGTCTTGTACATCATTTTCATTTTTCATCAAATTAGGAATTATTATTCTTAATAGAATAAATGATGGACATTTTCCGCAATGGGAAAAGTTTTTAAGAAGCAAAATATTGCACATTTTGTGCGTCTCTAAGCCCTTTTAGTCAGCGAACAATTTCAAAAGGAACCCCGCCCAGTACATCGGTCAACAATGGTGACGAGTCACTTTTGCCCTCCAAAACAAAAATTGCTACACCCTTGGATACACCCCTTTTGAATCAGTCACATAGTCGTTATATTGCATTCCAGTTTCTTTATGATGAGTTTTTATCTATTCTTTTACATTTTTTTTGATTGCTTTATGGTTGTGCTACATTCTATAGAATGAAAGTATATTGGAATGAGGGACAGATTTAACCTGGTTTAAAATCAGTTCAAGTCTTTTTAACCATAATCAGAACATTTATTCCAGATTCACAGAATATAGTCAACTGTCTTCCCGCTGACTAACATTGATAAGTTACATTTTAACACCATCAGTAAACATCATACAGGCATACAAAAAAAAAGTTTATTGTGATTAATTCACATACTGACCGGAAGGGTCCGGTGCACATAACATGTTCCGAAATTTACACTTTGTTTACTTTGGGAGCAATGCAACACCGGGCTGTAAAGTCAAGTCAAGTCCACCAATCTCTAGTCCAAGTCCGTTCCAAGTCCATAAGGTCAATCCGCGGCTCAAGTCCAATCCAAGTCCGAGTCCATGTTCTCAGATCAAGTCCAAAATTGTACAATTTTCCGGTACTTTGCTCTGAAAAGCTCCCTGCTAGCTAGCTCAATATGATAACGACAACTGACCAACAAATTAGAAAACCTCATTTCAAACTGAGTAAATTATAGTAAGTAAAGACTGATCCGATTCCATATTCCAACTCCATAAACACTGTAGCTTTGATATCCTCCGTAGGCCTAACCCAGGTAACACAATGTAGGCCTTATTGTAGCCTATGGATAGGGGCTTGCTTTAGTATCAGGACCTACTACGGATTCAGTCATGCCTTTGCTAATCCCCATAATCTATACGGTCCCTCCAGCAGAAAACTACAAAAATCAGTGTTCTTCCACAGATTTTTCAAGAGATGCGGTCAAGCGCAAAGATCACAGGCGATGGCGAAGCAGTTGTTTATGTGAGGGACTGTAACCGCTGCTAGCTTGTCCTTTTGCAATTGATAGATCCTACCCAGTACTCATAAGTTACCATTTTAGCAAATTATGACTTTATTTGTTTAAAATAATTGCGGATTGCCTTCATTTGAAAAAAAAGCGGTAGCCCTATTGTCAACTTTTTTGGAGGGAGAGGAGGACGGGGCGGAGCGAGCGGAGTCTTTTGTTAGGGGCTGGTTTTTTAGGGGCGGTCTTGTATGTTTAGTGGGCAATTTCCACTCGGGGTTGGACCACCCCCGAAACTCCTTGTGAGACGACTAGTAAAACTACTTTCAGATACAACACCTCCGGCTTCCCACCCCTGTTTTCCACGCAAAGACACACATACACACTTCACACTAAAAGAGTCAGCCATTCAGTACTATCATCGCTTATGCACTGCATGCAATTTACTTCCTGATGCCTTACTACTGTATTACAGACCAAATTATTGTTTGTAGAAGATTCTGATAGGGAAAACGAATAAAACATTCCAAAGCTAAGATCTTTTCTTGTACAATTCCTCATAACCGTTACAGTACAGTAGACTACTACGATCAAGAAAACTATAAGGCTGTATTACATGTCAAATGTCATTGCTTTTGGAGATATGAATTTAAATAGATATGATGAAGGAGAAAGGCTGGACTTGAGGGACTCGACTTCAAGTCGCAAGCCTAAAGTTTCGAGTCCAGCCGCCCGAGTCCGAGTCCTAGTTCCAAGTCCAGAAAGCTCAAGCAGTCAAAAGTCCAGTCCAAAAAAAAAGGCGGACTTAGTCCGACTTGAGGTCATCCTGACTGAGGTTCCTCCAGCCCTGCAAAACGAAGTGCACTCGTGTAAATGACCACTTTCGACTCGGAAACCAGCTGTCCACTGTCGCTTTGTACTTTTATCCTTCCTCCCTCCGTTCTGCAGAGTGATTTAAATCCGGTACTGTACTTATTTTCGGGTATGGCTACTATGAAAGTCTAGTTGGAATTGATCGGCGTGAAACACTTCGGTAAGGTGAGTATTGTACTGGACTTTCATCTAAAGTGGGCTACTCAGTATTGTGCAAAATCACTTTCGTACGGCACTATTTAATTTTTTCCAAGGAACAAATAAGAAGAAGACGGTTAACAGGAAATTTTTAGATGGCTGTAAACTTGAATTAATGGTCGCTTACTTGTTGGCACACTCAACTTTTAGATGTGTTTTGCTCTATCAAAAACCCGTGATTATTGTAGTCCTGTGATATGATTAAGACCCAGGACCAAAGGTAAGGCCCTTGTTTGCTTTGGACTGGTCGTTTTTTCAGTTTATGGAGTGAATGCAAGGAAAGGAGACCGTCCGATATGATGTACAAACAGAACAGAAACCCAGAGGGGTAATTTGCACGAACTTTCATTGACCTTTCCACGGGCGGTCCAGGATTTCAAGATAGGGACTATCTTCCATGAGGACAAAGTTTGCAACCTTAAATTTAGACAATTAACTGGTACTCTTCATGTCATCTGGCAATCAAATAAGCATACACATTCATTCGGCATCTCTGAGAGCAGTCATCAGAAAAGATCGGAGATTGATATTGGTGCAAAAAGGAGGACAGCTAGAGCCAGTAAATCCCCCTCTGGATCCGTCTGAACAGTAATCGCTCTTTTTGATAGAAAACGTTTTTGTAAGTTTTAGTAATGTTGATCAGGTCCGTGCAGGGCATGGCTGTCTAAGTGAGAGTCATATCAGCATGTATTTTACAGTAAAGCGTCCGCCCTGTGCTGTCTGGATGTCCGACAGCACATTACGCAGCAGGTCTCTGCTAGAGGGGGCCTGGCAGTGGCGTAGCTAGAGGGGGCAGGTGACCTGTCGGCCACCCCACCGACAAAGCCTCCGACTGCCTCTGTCGGAAATTCTTGCCTGTGTAAAAGTAAATAAATAACAACAATCGTTTGAACACTTACAGCACTTGTTCGTTTATAAGCAATTTTTACATCTAATGTCAACGTGAAAATCAAACGTCGGGTCCCATTGCCCGGGAGAGCCAAAAAAAAAAAAAAATGTCCATAATTTTCGAATGCGTAACACTATGGCGAGTGGGGGGTCGAAAATCCTGTGATGAATCTGTGCCGGAATTTTTTTGGATTTCGCCCCTCCACAAACACTCTATCTAGCTAAACACCACTGGGCCAGGGGAATGGTGTTTCGTACTCGCCAGATTAGTTGGGGATGCGGTATCTCGTCCCTCCTAGTCTTTGGGATTTTTGTTATGTTTTGTGGTCTGAAGCAATTTGATGAGAGATTTCCAAGCACAAATGTTGATTGACATACGCAATTGTTTTATTTTACAGCAGAGGGACAAATAAAGGGTTCTTGTCCTGAAAAAGGTGTGTATGCCGGGGTGAGTATATGCTACCGCCTAACCCATTTAGCCCAAGGGAGAAGGGGGTAGATGGGCTTCAGCCAATCAAACTAATTCCTACGGGCGAGGATATCATGGCAGTGAGGCATGATGCCTGGGAGCCTTGAATAAACTATTTTTTTGTGACCCCAGTCTAATCTGTGCTACCTTCTCAATTGGTAATTCATACTATTATTTCATGCTGTCAGCGTAATCAAGCAAGTAGAACAGGGGTAAGGTTCCATTGGAAGTCTATTTAATCAATATGAATTATTGTACCGCGGTTCACATTAGGCTCAGTGATTTTTTCCCAAAATGTATGGTGTTGATACATACAAGCATACTGACCGTCTCAAGTTACTCTCTGACTCCGTTTCCGCTTTGTGTTCGAGACTTAAAGGTAAAAGTCGTCGCCCCAAATTGCTTAAAAAAATCATGCAGCAGGTTCCCCCCCCCCATTTCCACCCTGATCCTTTCCATCCTCCCTAATTCCATTTGCAAATCAGCCTTTCTTATACCCCTTCCTTTTCCAGCCACTCTCAGCCTTCAATTGCCCTTCTCCCTAAATCTTTTCCGTCGTCCTAGCCCTGCTTCCACAAGCACTGCTCCCCGATCGTGTTTCTCCTCTTATTTATCCAACCAACTTCTTCCATCTCCTTCCTTCTTTCATTCAATCAAATCTCCCTATCTTTACTTTTCAGAGCCTTCACATACAATCTCAGTAGTTTACCACAGAGACCGCACAACGGACAAAGACTTCCTTATCATTAAAGCCCGTATAATAACTTTCCTTTCCGCAGTAATACACAGTAGTGTATAGCAGCAAAGTCTGTTCATGAAACAACTTACGTAAGCGTTAACGTGCATTCCTGGTGCAAAATGTGAAGAAAAACGAGCGTCTGGTTGCTTCAGTTTTTTACTTATCCCAAATGTTTTTAATTCGCAAGACAAAAAAGCATTTCTGAAACCATTAAAATACTTTGATCCACTTTTTTTCACAGATGGTTTTTAAAGTTTTGTAGTTTCTTAGTTTTGTATTTACTTCCTGAATACAAGTCATACTTGCTACCAAGTTACTCCAAAATAAACCCCTTTGCCCTTTCTGTGGAAATTTTCTCACAGAAAGGCAGGCCGTGGTTTGTCATCAAATGGAGTAAGACAAATAGCATTCGAGACGCTTTTGGTCATTTTTCCCGTTAGTCTGAAGCCATTTTAGCTCGGATTTTTTGCTTAACTCTCTGAATGTATCTAATTTTAACCACAGGAAACGATTCTCACAACAAAAAACTTTTAAATCTGTTACTTTTTATGTTAGAGGCGTTGTCCTCCTAATCTGTGCGTCAGTCTTTTAATTCGCCAAAATTAAACAGAGGTTTATCCGTTGTTCAAGTTTTTATCGAATTACTCCAGTCTTATTTTCGACAGGTTCTGTGGAAGGGACTTGGCATGACATTTGAATTGGTTTCTTTTTTCTGTCTCTTTGTTTAAGTTGGGTTCAATAGTGTTAGAAGAGTAAGTACTGTAGTCTATCAGAAAAATGTTACATAAAATATAGGGGTTGAAAAATGGGATACTTTGTTGATTTCTTTGTTTATTATAATGGCAGTAGCAGTCACCCCAATCAGAGTTAGTATGGCCCCGTCACTCTAGTTCATGATGGCCTATTTGATCATGTGACAATATTTTTTTAAAGTGAATTGTGAAATTTCAAGAGAACTGTCTCCTTGCAGCATTACCTAAAGTTGTTTGTAATAGTTATGTTCACATGTCTTCAGAGGTACTTGTAGCAATAAGAGGAGATTTGCAAGAGTTTTGCTGATTTTCAAGAAATTTTGGGGCGACTGCCTATTGGTTAAGCTATTGTACATCCAGGATGCCGTTACTGTATTCGTTAGGATGCAGTTACTGTATTATTTGCTGGAGATGGACACATGGGGTTAAGACACACTAAATGTCATTATCATTTCCAATCAGTAGGTGATTTTGCATGAGGACTTATATGATATCATATGCATATACTGCATGAGTTTTCTTTTGTTTTCCTCCTACTCTTGTCTCCTGCTTCAGTAACCTCCCTCATTTGTTGCTGCATTGGGTGCCTCCGCTGCTTTGCAACTTTAGGGTCTTCTGTATGCCAGTCAGTACTAGTCTATACTAGTCTGAATAATGTATGATTTCTATCTGCCTTAACTTGGGCGTCAGTGTCGTTTAAGGATTTCAGTTTAATCTAACAAAGCTTCTTCTGTTTATTATGATATTAGAACAAATCCATTTTCTTGTTGCTAAAATGATTCAGCGACAACACATGTTTCATTCTTTCTTCATTCAAGAAGTACAACTTTATGCCACTGTGCCATCACTAAATAGTATTTTGTGTACAATGCAAGCTCGTTAAGGTTGCTCTACTGTCCTCTGAAGTATCGATTTCATTCACATTGATTTTTTCATTACACATTTTTTTTTGGGGGGTGGGGGGGGGGCTGCTTAGCAGTGTAAACTACAATGGGAAGTATTGTGTGGGTGAGGTTTTTTTCGCCTGATCTGAAATCATCAGTGCCCTGTGACTCAGTTGTAAAAAGAAAGGAAAATTAAACGCTGATTATTGTCACTGAATACTGTGGATTCATATTTTACTTTTGTCAGCAACCCGTGGCCACTCACAGAACAGAACTGTACATTGTATTATATCATAGTCGCCCTCGTAACATAGTTAAAAGTATACTTACATTTCTTTAATCTTTATATGGTAATATGGTATGCAGCAGACTGTCACTTTTAGAGACTGTGAGAATGAATGATTCCTATGAGACTAGTTATGAGTGAACATCTGAGTACTACTACTGACATGGAGCGTGCACTCATTGGTACACGCGACATCCTTGCCGAGCCCACTTTTGCCAAAGTACCCCAGATTGCCAGGAAATGATTGCTTCCTGTGCCTCCTTTACTGCATGCCCCGGATTCCCAGTTTCAGATGTTTCAGTTCCGAATTTAAGGGAGCATTTTGTCAGGATTATCAATAGGCCTATCAGAAAATTGATAATTTTGATGGCCTACCAGTACTACTTTTGACAAGCCTAAAATCGAATAAAAGTACATGTCTTATAAAGGAGTAGAACGAACCCAACAAAAATTAGTTATAAATTGAGGAATATTTGTTCCTGGAATGGGTTATGTTATTTATTAGCATGAACTATATCCTATATTGATGAACATACGGCTCAACAATTGTTAATATTTTAAAGTTGACTCATAAATCGAAGGTATGTGAAACTCTCTTTGAACTCTGCACAGGCCCCGATGGACCCCCATTCATGAAACATTGTTAGGGCCGTAATTGTAGTGCATGATTGAATTAATAAGTGGTTAGAGTTTTATCAATTGTTTTTCAAATTATCTCCAAGGAACGATTGGTATAGTTCCCTGGGTATAGGATGTGTCGAATTGTCACTTGTTCCAAAAAAGAAATCATTTCGGACAACTGAATACTATACACATCATTTGGGTATGAGTGGAATTTTTAACACCACATGAACATTGCGTGGAAACATGATGCTTCATCGCAAAAGTGTTAGATTGCACCGAATTCGTGACTGTCACGGCTGAATGAATTTTCCAGTTAACAGCCCTGTTCATGCATGGATATATTTTTTTTATTTTTTATTTAGCATTTTTGGCCCTGCCAAATATATGTTATTTTTGCCCTGCCAGATTCACATTTTTGCAATGGGGGGAGGTGAGCCACCCCCCATATCCCTGCTCTTAGTACATGGGTGTCACGGCTATTGTTGTAACCCATGAATTTTCTTTAGTTTTGTAGTATTTCTAGGTATTTTAACCCCGACCTGGCAGCATTCACTGAACCTTCAACTTTCCTTACATTACTACAGTAATGTAGAATATAGTATGGAATATACAGGTACCAGATTCCTTTTATTGCAGAAACAATTTAAATCTGTGCTATATCATGCGTAAATGCTTTACTTAACAAGTTTTTGCAATCATTAAAGGATCCCTCTACCTTGACACAAAAAGGTCTGTCCTAACGTAACCAATCATTTGTTAGCATCATTAAGACAAACCATTGAACATTGTAGCCTACAGAGAATCTGGTGAAGCCATTTTGCAGATTTTCATGAAATGGCACTGGGTCCACATTGGACTTCGCCCAAAATTCCAGAACATCATACAGATCCCTAGCACCACGCCACCATTATGACTGGTCATCAAACTCTGGTTATAACAGTAACTGAATGAAGGGTTAACAGTTTTGCAATATTTCACAAATGGACCCAGGGCACATCTGGGCCCTCATCCCAAAGTTCTGCACAACTAAGGTACATTACCTCAACATGTACAAACAAATTTTGTAGATGCAATTTTTGAAGAAATTCATTAAAATGGGCCACAGGGTCCGAATGGTACGCTTGGCCCACATTCCTTAATACAATAAACTGGTACTAACCAAGCATCATTTCTTCACCCTTGTTTAAATTAACAGTAAGCAAAGTAACCACTTTTGCAACTTTCCCAAAATGGACCCTCGCCCATCGTGGGCATAGGACCCAAAAGTCCGGACACCCTGAAGATACAACTAACAAAGTATTATATGACAAACCATCAAAAATGTACAAGAGAACTGTAGAAATCATTTTTTTGCAGAATTCATAAAATGTGCGCAGGCCCCTTGGGACCTTGGGACGAGAACGTCCAGAAAACTGTAAACAGATCACTAACCAAGCACATTAGGACAACTGTCAATTCTGTTAACATTAACTGAGGAGGGGCTAATAACTTTGCAATATTTCAAAAGATGACCCTACTGTAGGGCAACATCTTGGACTTGGATTTCCAAATATCCCGAACCCACTGAAGGGACACTAAAGAGTTCATCATACAAACCAGTAACTTGTACAAGAGACCTTTAGAGGGCCCATTTGCATAATTTCATACAATGGCATAAGGGTCTCACATGGGACCTGGACCAACATTCCTGAACACCCCATATGGCTCAAAAACCAAAGAACTTATGTCCAGTTTTAAATGTCTATGAAAAGACTGTGGGAAAGAAGCAGTTTGAAACGACTGACAATGCTGATTGGTTATAGAAGGTGTCCTGTACACAAATGCCCACATCAGCTTTGCTGGTTATTGAACTAAAAATTTTTGTGGAGGGGTTAAAGGAGAGAGAGGATGATACAAAGACGACTCACCTACATCACTACTTCAGACATGTGGTTTAAGTCGTTGCTTCAAAAATCATTCATTTTCATGGTCTTCACTGTTTGAATTCATTTGGGAGGGGGCGTAAAGTGGGGGGTTGCATAACCATGAATCTGTTACTCTTTAGCCCTTGCAACATAATAACCTTCATCAATTAAATGTGGGTAGACATATAATGATGTGTGGTAGGGAATTATTAATCGGGGGAGACCGGGAGCAAAACTGGTGCTTGGAGGGGTCCTTGCGATTTTTAAGGTGGCTCGAGACTTTTAAGTAACAGTACATTGAGAAGCAAAGTAAAATTCGAACATTACCAGTGTTTTTAATAAAAAAATTCATTGCCACTCACGTTCCTTCCCACTTACATTACAACTAGTGGTTTTTCCAACCACAATGTATTCGTTCCAAGATTAATAGTTTTTTTGAAGATAAAGTCTCACCCAAAACTTTTCATTACCAGACCCCCCCCTTTCCTCTAATAACCCCCACTATTCCTCCTCCTCCCCCTCCTTTTAACTTCATTTTACTTATTTGCCCTATTGACACTCTAAAAAGTTTTATTTAAGCAAGTGTGTATTGTTTTCCATTTTTCCTGTGTCGATCACACTACATAATCTCCCCTATCCCAACGCCTTACTCCATTTCCCCCCCTCCCCGCCCCATCTCCACATGTGATCTGTGTCTATCCAGGTGTGGAGCCTGTCACCTCAACTTAAGTGAAGCAGTTTTTCCTTTATTGCCGCTTTACCATTTTAACATTGCTACTAGTGTGTCTGTTAATGCAGAAACCCTGTGGAGCAGTATCACACTTCTGGCATAAAGACACACTAGTTCAGCAACTGTAAAATGTTAAGGCAAGTAAAGAAAACTGCTTCCACTTAAGTGAGGTGACAGTGCTCACACCTGGATATGTACACAGATCACATGTGGAGATGGGTGGGGAGGGGGGAAATGGAGTAAGGGTGGGATAGGGGGAGATTATGTAGTGGTTGATCGACACAGAAAAATGGAAAACAATACAACTTGCCTTAAATAAAACTTTTTAAGTGTCAATTAGGCAATAAGTAAAATAAGTTAAAAAGAGGGGGAGGAGTAGGAATAGTTGGGGGTTATTAGAGAAAGGGGTGGGGTCTGTGTAATTGAAAAGTTTGGTTTGAGACTTTATCTTACAAAAAACTATTAATCTTGGAATAATACATTGTGGTTGAAAACCACTATTTGTAATGTAAGTGGGAAGGAAGTGAGTGGCAATGAATTTTTTTATTAAAAAAATGGTTAATGTCTGAATTTTTACTGTGCTTCTCAATGTACTGTTTACTTAAAAGTCTCGAGCCACCTTAAAAACTCGCAAGACCCCTCCAGCACTCAGTTTTGCTCCCGGTCCCCTTCCCCCGATTAATAATTCCCTACCACACATCATTATATGTCTCCCACATTTAATTGATGAAGGTATTATGTTTGCAGGATAAAGAGTAACAGATTCATGGTCTGCAACCCCCACTTTACCCCCCTCCCAAATGCCTTCAACAGTGAAGACCATGAAAATGAATGCATTTTTGAAGCAATGACTTAAACACATGTCTGAAGTAGTGTATGTAGTGAGTCTTCTTTTGTATCATCCCTCTCTCTTCCTTTAACCCTCCCCCAAAAATTTTTAGTTCATAACCAGCAAAGCTGATGTGGGCTATTGTGGTCACAGGACACCTATCTATCACTCAATCTGCCTATCTGTCAGTCGTTCAAACTGCTTCTCTTCCCACATGCTTTCATGGATTCATTTAAAACTTGGACATAATGTTCTTTGGGTTTTGAGCCATATGGGGTGTTCAGGAATTTTTGGTCCAAGGTCCCATGTGAGCCCTATGGCCCATTTTATGAAATTATGCAAATGGCTTCTCCTACAGGTTCTCTTGTACAATGTTACTGGTTTGTCATGATGATACTCTTTTAGTGGTCCCTTCAGGGTGTTCGGGAATTTGGAATCCAAGTTCCAAGATGTGCCCTACAGTAGGGTCCATCTTTTGAAATATTGCAAAGTTATTAGCCCCTCCTCCAGTTAATGTTAAACAGACTTGACAGTTGTCATAATGGTGCTTGGTTAGTGATCTGTTTACAGTTTTCTGGAAGTTTTGGTCCAAGGTCCCATAGGGGCCCTGTCGCACATTTTATGAATTCTGCAAAAATGCTTCTACAGATTCTCTTGTACAATTTTGATGGTTTGTCATATAATACTTTGTTAGTTGTATCTTTCAGGGTGTTCCGGACTTTTGGGTCCTAGGCCCAAGATGGGCCGTAGGGTCCATTTTGTGAAATGTTGCAAAGTGGTTAACTTTGCTTCCTGTTAATTTTAAACAGAGGTTGAAGAATGATGCTTGGTTAGTTACCAGTTTATGTTATTAAGGAATTTGGGTCCAAGGTCCCATGCGGACCCTGTGGCCCATTTAATGAATTTCTTCAAAAATGCATCTACAAAATTTTTTGTACATTGTTGATGGTTAATGGTACCTTAAGGTTGTGCAGAACTTTTGGGATGAGGGCCCAAGATGTGCCCTAGGGTCCATTTTGTGAAATATTGCAAAACTGTTAACCCTTCCTTCAGTTAATGTTAAACAGAGTTGATGACCAGTCATAATGGTGCTTGGTTAGTGATCTGTTTATGATGTTCTGGAATTTTGGTCGAAGGTCCAATGTGGACCCTATTGCCCATTTTATGAAAATCTGCAAAATGCTTCTACAGATTCTCTTGTAGGCTACAATGTTAATGGTTTGTCATAATGATGCTAACAAATGATTGGTGTATGTTAGGACAGCCCTTTTTGTGTCAAGTAGAGGGCATCCCTCTAATGATTGCAAAACTGTAAAGTAAAGCATTACGCATGATATAGCACAGATTTTAAATTGTTTCCTGCAATAAAAGGAATATGTGTACCTGTATATTCCATACTATATTCTACATTTACTGTAGTAATTGTAAGGACAAGGTTGAAGGGTCTCAGTGAATGCTGCCAGTGTGGGGTTATAAATACTTAGAAATACTACAAAACTAAAGAAATCATGGTTACAACAATAGCCTGACCACCCATGTACTAAGTAGCAGGGATTTGGGTGGTGGCTCACCTCCCCCCATTTGCAAAAATGTGACTCTGGCAGGGCAAAAATAGATATATATTTTTGCAGGCCAAAATTGCTAAATAAAAAAATAAAAATATATATCATGCATGAACAGGGCTGTTAACTGTCATTCATTCAGCGTGACAGTCACGAATTTCGGTGCAATCTCACACTTTTGCGATGAAGCATCAGTTTCTCACGCAATGTCTCAATGTGGTGTAAAAATTCCACTCATAACCCAAATGATGTGTCTAGTATCAGTTAGTTAAATGATTTCTTTCTTATGAACAAGTGACAATTCGACCATCTATACCCAGGTATATTATACCCAATCTTTCCTTGGAGATAATTTGAAAAACAATCTGATAAAACTGTCATCCACTTTATTAAATCAATTCATGCAATACAATTTACTGGCCCTCACAATGTTTTCATGAATGGGGTCCATCGGGGCCTTGTTGCAGAGTTCAAAGAGAGTTTCACATACCCTTGTTTATGAGTCACTTTAAACATATTACATTGTTGAGCTGTTATGTTCATCAATAATCGGATATAGTTCATTGCTAATAAATAACATAACCACATTCCCAGGAACAAATTATTCCCTCATTTATAACTATTTTTGTTGGGTTTCGTTCTACCTCCTTTATCAGAATGTACTTTTATTCGATTTTAGGCTGTCAACAGTACGTACTGGTAGGCCTCAAAATTATCAATTTTTCATAGGCCTATTTATAATCTGAACAAAATGTCTCCTTAAAATTCCAGGAACTTGAAACATCTGAAAACTGGGAATTCCGGGCATGCAGTAATGAGGCACAGGAAGCATCATTTCCTGCAATCTGGGGGTATTTTTGGCAAAAAGTGGGCTGGCAGGATGCTCCGTGTACCAATGGTCACGCTCCATGTCAGTAGTAGTCTCCCAGCTTGTTTCACTCATCACTAGTCTCCTAGGAATTTCATTCTCACCAGTCTCTAAAAGTTGACAGTCCTGCATGCATACCATTATTACCATATAAAGATTAAAGTAAATGTTAAGTATACTTTTATACTATGTTACGAGGGTCTTGACTATGATATACATACAATGTACAGTTCTGTTCTTTGAGTGGCACGGTTGCTGACAAAGTAAAATATGAATCCACGGTATTCAGTGACATAATCAGCGTTTAATTTTCTTTCTTTTTACAACATGAAGTCACAGGGCACTGATTGATTTCGCAGGGCAAAAATACCTTCACCCACCCAATACGTCCCATTGAGTTACACCTGCTAAGCAGCCCCCCCCCCCCCCCAAAAAAAAATTGTATAATGAAAAAATTCAATGTGAATGAAATCGATACTCAGAGGACAGTAGAGCAACCTTAACTGAGCTTGCATTGTACACAAACATCTTATTTAGTGCTTGCAGTGGCATAAAGTTGTACTTCTTGAATGAAGAAAGACTGAAATGGTTGTCTGCTGAATCATTTTAGCAACAAGTAAAATGGATTTGTTCTAATAATCATAAAAAACAGAAGAAGCTTTGTTAGATTAAACTGAATCATTAACGACACTGACGCCAAGTTTAAGGCATATAGAATCATACATTATTTCAGCTAGTAGCCTAGTACTGTACTTGGCATACAGAAAGCTCCCTAAAGTTGCAAGCAGCTGGAGGCCCTAATGCAGCAACAAAGGAGGGGAGGTTACTGAAGCAGGAGACAAGGAGTAGGAGAAAACAAAGAAAACTTTCATGCATTATATGCATTATGATATCATTATAAGTCATCATGCAAAATTCACCTACTTGATTGGAAATGATTAATGACACTTTAGTGTTTCTTACCACCCCATGTGTCCATCCAGCAAATAATACAGTAACTGCATCTAACTGAATACAGTAACGGCATCCTGGATGTACAATAGCTTAAAGCCAATAGGCAGTCGCCCCAAAATTTTCTTTGAAAAATCAGCAAACTCTTGCAAATCTCCTCTTATTGCATTACAAGTACCTCTGAAGACATTTGAACATAACTATTACAAACAACTTTAGGTAATGCAAGGAGAAGTTCTCCTTGAATTTCACAATTCACTTACAAAAATATTGTCACATGATCAAAATAGGCCATTCATGAACTAGAGTGACGGGGCATACTAACTCTGATTGGGGTGACTGCCTACTGCCATTATAATAAACAAAAGAAATCAACAAGTATCCCATTTTTTCCCCTATATTTCTATGTAACACATTTTTCTTGATAGACTACAGTACTTACTCTTCTACACTACTTGAACCCAACTTTAACAAAGAGACAGAAAAAAGAAACCAATCAAATGTCATGCCAAGTCCCTTCCACAGAACCTGTCGAAACTAAGACTGGAGTAATTCGAATAAAAACTGGAACAACTCGGATAACACCTCTTGTTTATTTGGCGAATTAAAAGACTGACGCACAGATTAGAGAAACGCCTCCTTAACATAAAAAGTACAGATTTAAAATGTTTTTTTGTTGTGAGAATCGTTTCCTGTGGTTAAATTAGATACATTCAGAGATGTTAAGCACAAAAATCGGAGCTAAAATGGCTTCAGACTAAACGGAAAAATGACCAAAAGCGTCTAGAATGCTATTTGTCTTACTCCCATTTGATGACAAACCACCGGCTGCCTTTCTGTGAGAAAATTTCCACAGAAAGGCAAGGGAGTTATTTTGGAGTAACTTGGATAGCAAGTACTGACTTGTAATTAGGAAGTAAATACAAACAACCAACGACAAAAACTTTAAAACGTGAAAAAGTGGATCAAAGTTATTTTAAATGGTTTTTCAGAAAATGCTTTTTGTCTTTGGAATAAAACATTTGGGATAAGTAAAAACTGAAGCATACCAGACGCTCGTTTTCGTTCACAACTTTTGCACCAGGCAATGCAGGTTTATACAGCTTACGTAAGTTGTTCATGAACAGACTTTGCTGTAATACACTACTGTGTATACTGCGGAAAGTTTATTTACAGGGTTTTAATGCTAAGGAAGTCTTTGTCCTGTTTGTGCGGTCTCTGTGGTAAACTACTGAGATGTATGTGAATGGCCTCTGAAAAGTAAGAATAGGGATTATTGATGAATGGAAAGAAGAAGGGAGAGGAAGAAGTTGGTTTGATAAATAAAAGAGAGAAACACCGACTCGGGGAGCAGTGCTGTGGAAGGCAGGGCTAGGAACGACGGAAAAGATTGAGGGAAGGGCAATGAAGGCTGAGAGTGGCTGGAACAGGAACGGGGTATTAAGAAAGGCTGACTTTGCAAATGGCAATTAGGGAGGATGGAAAGGATCAGGGTGGAAATGGGGGGGGGGAACCTTGCTGCATGATTTTTTTAAAGCAATTTTGGGGCGACCGACTATTACCTTTAAGTCTCGAACACGAAGGGAACGGGTCAGAGAGTAACTTGATTACGTCAGTATGCTTTTATGTATCAACTTACCATACATTTTGGGGAAAATCACTCGAGCCTAATGTGAACACGCGGAAATAATTCATCTTGGATTAAATAGACTTCCTCATGGCTTACCCTGTTCTTACTTGCTTTGATTACGCTGACATGCATGAAAAAGTATGATTTACCAACTGAGGAGGTAGCACAGATGGACTGGGGTCACAAAATTATTTTATTCCAGGCTCCAGGAATCATGCATCACTGCCATGATATCCTCGGCGTAGGAATTAGTTTGAGTTGCTGAAGCCCACTCTACCCCCTTCTCCCTTGGGCTAAAATGTGGTTAGGCGGTAGCATATACTTCCACCCCGGCATACCCACACCTTTTTCAAGGACAGAAACCCTTTATTTGTTCCATCTGTGTAAAATAAAACAATTGCTGTACTTTCAATCAAAATTTGTGTGAAATCTCTCATCAAATTGCTCAGACCCCCAACATTAACAAAAAATCCCAAAGACTCGGAGGGGACAGAGATACCGCATCCCCAACTAATCGGCGGTACGAAACACTCGTTCCCCCGGCCTCAGTGGCGTAGCTAGATATTGTTTGTGGAGGGGCGAAAGCCAAAAAATTCCGACAGATCATCACAGATTTTCGACTCCCACTGCCATAGTGTACGATTCGAAATTCTGGGGACCTTTTTTTTTTTTTTTGGCTCTCCCGGCAATTTGGGACCGACTTTTGATTTTCACGTTGACATTTAGATGTAAAATTCTGCTTATAAACGTAACAAGTGCTGTAAGTGTTTCAAATGAATTGTTGTTATTTATTTATTTCCGACAGGGACAAGAAATTTCCGACAGAGGCATTCGGAGGCTTTGTGGGGGGGGCGACAGCCCCCTGCCCCCCTCTAGCTACGCCACTGCCCGGCCCCCTCTAGCAGAGACCTGCTGCGTACGTGCGTGGACATCCTCAGACAGCACAGGGCGGATCGCTTTAATGTAAAATACATGCTGATATTGACTCTCACTTAGAAGCCATGGCCCTGCACTGACCTGATCCACATACTAAACTTACAAAAACGTTTTCTATCAAAAGAGTGCTCATTGTTCAGACGGATCCAGAGGGGGATTTACTGGCTCTAGCTGTCCTTCTTTTTGGCACCAATCTCAATCTCAATCTTTTTTATGACTTTCCCAGAGCTGCTAATGAATATGTATGCTTATTTTGATTGCCAGATGCCATGAAATACCATTTAATTGTCTAAATTTTAAGTTGCAAACTTTGTCCTCATGGAGATAGTCCCCTTCTTGAAATCCTGGATCCGCCCCTGGGGAAAGGTCAATGAAAGTTCGGCAATTTACCCCTCTGGGGTTATGTTTCTGTTTTATATCATATCGGCGGTCTCCTTTCCTGCATTCACCCATTAAACTGAAAAAAAAGTACCCGTCCAAAGCAAATAAGTGCATACCTTTGGTCTGGGTCTTAATTCATCATCACAGACTACAATACTCACGGGTTTTTTGATAGAGCAAAAAACTACATATAAAAGTCGCGTGGCCAACAAGTAGGACCATTAATCAAGTTCTTACCTTCCATCTAAAAAACTTCCTGTTAACCCGTCTTCTTTTTATTTTATTTCTTGGCAAAAATTAAATATTGCTCGTACGAAAGTTATTTTGCACCAATAACTGAGTAGCCACTTCTTAGGATGAAAGTCCAGTCCAATACTCACCTTACCAGAAAGTGTTTCACTGACGATAATTCAAATAGACTTTCATAGTAGCCTACCCGAAAATAAGTACAGTACCGCTATTTAACTCAGCTCTGCAGAACGGAGGGAGGAAGTATAAAAAGTCAACAGCTGACAGTGGACCAGCTGGTTTCCTGTCGAACGTGGTCATTTCACACCTGAGTGCACCTTCGTGTTTGCAGGGCTGGAGGACCTCAGTCCGGACTTGACCTCAAGTCCGGACTTAAGTCCGCTTTTTTTGGACTCGGACTTTGACTTTGACTTGAGCTTTCTGGACTTGGACTTGGACTCGGACTCGGGCTTTCTGGACTCGAACTTTGGCTTGGACTTGAAGTCGAGTCCATCAAGTCCAGCCTTTCTCTTCATCATATTATTTTAAATTTCATAATCCTCCCAAAAGCAATGACATTTGACATGTAATAAAGCCTATAGTTTTCTTTGATGTAGTAGGTCTACTGTACTGTAGGTTATGAGGACTTGTACCATGAAAAGATCTTAGCTTTTGGAAGTTTTATTAGTTCCCTATCAGAATCTTTACAACCAATTAATTTGGTCTGTAATACAGTATGTAAGGGCATCAGGAAGTAATTGCATGCATGTGCATACAGCTATGATAGTACTGAATGCTGACTCTTTTATGTGTGTAAGTGTGTATGTGTGTCTTTGTGTGGAAACAGGGTGGGAAAGGCGAAGTTGTTGGTATCTGAAAGTATGTTTTCAGTCTTCTCCACAAGGAGTTTTCGGGGGTGGTCCACCCCCGAGTGGAAATTGCCCCCTAAAATAACGACCGCCCCCTAAAAAATCCAGCCCCCTACAAAAGCTCCGCTCTGCTCCGCCCCGCCTCCAAAAAAAGTTGACAATAGGCTACTGCTTTTTTTTCAAATGAAGGCCAATCCGCACATATTTTTAAACAAATGAAGTCATAAATTTGTAAAATGGTACCTATGAGTACTGGGTAGGATCTGTCAACTTGCAAAAGACAGCTAGTCAGCGGAGTCCCTCACATAACAACCTGCTTCGCCATCGCCTGTGCTCTTTGCGCTTGACCGCCTCTCTTGAAAATCTGTGAAGAACACTGATTTTTGTAGTTTTCTGTGGGGGACCGTATAGATTAGGTGGATTAGCAAAGGCATGACTGAATGCAGTAGTAGGTCCTGATTACTAAAGCAAGCCCCTCTTACATAGGCTACAATTAAGGCCTACATTGTGTTACCTGGGTTAGGCCTATGGAGGATATCATAAGCTACAGTGTTTATGGTACTGTTGTGAATATGTAATTGATCAGTTTCTTACTATAATTTTACTCAGTTTGACATGAGGTTTTTCTAATTTGTTTGGTCAGTTTGTCGTAGCATATTGAGCTTAGTGCTAGCAGGGAGCTTTCAGAGCCAAGTACCGGAAAATTTTACAATTTTGGACTTGGACTCGAGAACACTGGACTCGGACTTGGACTTGGACTTGAGCCCTCGGACTTGACCTTATGGACTTGGACTCGGACTTGGACTCGAGCTTGGTGGACTTGACTACAGCCCTGCGTGTTTGCATTGCTCCCAAAGTAAACAAAGTGTAAATTTCGACTTGTTCTGTGCACAGGACCTCTCATGGTCAGTATGTGAATTAATCAAATAAAACTTTTTTTTTGTATGCCTGTATGATGTTTACCTGATGGTGTTAAAAATCTGTAACTTACCCATGTTAGTCCAGCAGGAAGACAGTTACTATATTCTGCTGAATCTGGCATAAATGTTCTGATTATGGTAAAAGCACTTGAACTTATTTTAAACCATGTTAAATCTTTCACTATTCCCAATATACCTTTCATTCTATAGAATGTAGACAACCATAAAGCTAATTCAAAAATTTAAAGAAGATGATAACAACTTCATCATAAATGCTAACTTTAATGCAATATAAGGACTATGTTGACTGATTTCAAAAGGGGTGATCCAAGGGTGTAGCCAGATTTTTGTTGTGGAGGGCAAAGTTGACTCGTCACCATTTTTGACCGCTGTCCTTGGGGTGGGGTCTCCCCTTTTGAAATTGTTTTGCTGACTCAAAGGGCTTAGAGATGCAAAATGGTGCAATATTTTGCTTCTTTTAATACTTTTTCCATTTGCTGAAAATGTCCTCATTTTTATTCTATTAATGAATAATAATTCCTAATTTTGATGAAAAATGAAATATGATGTACAAGCCTGCATGGCTACATATGACTAATGATGAGCATTGTATAGCCTGTACTCATGTTTTTTGTAAGAAGTGTTGCCAGGCTTTACCTGACAGAAGCCCAAGCTCTCCGACAAGGGGACAGCAACTCAAAGCCCCGAAAAAGGCAGAGTTGCCAAAAGGACGGGGGAGGTACAATTTGCTGTGCTGAAATTTTTGCCTTTTTTGACAAATATTTTGATGTATGGAACTTATACTGGAGAAAATTTTGGATTCTTTCACAAATATTCAGGGTTCCTTTTGTAGGGAAATTGAAGAATCTGCCCTTTCTATTAGCAAGATCTGAGATTATATCATATTAGCAAATTCTGAGATTATCCTATTAGCAAAATCTGAGATTATCCTATTAGCAAAATCTGCGATAATCCAATTAGCAAAATCTGAGATTATACTATTTGCAAAATCTGAGATTGTCGGGGCAACTGAAGATAGGTGGGATTACACATGTTACCTTATGCCTATGGATTGAGGCTCTTGGACAAAATTTGAAAATTTCCGAAAAATTTCTTGTCTGTATTGGACAAATATTTGATATTCGGGGGTTATATTGGAAAAAAATTGGAATTTTATGAAAGAAATTTGGGTTTGTCGTAGGGGGAATTAAAATATTTGGGGTTTTATTGAATAATCTGCCTTTCAAGAGCAAAATTAACTAGAGAATGTCGGGGAGGCTGAAATTCGTTTGGGTTACATATTTTATTGTACAGATTAAGGCTATCCAACGAAACTGGAAATTTCCTGAATTTTTTGCCTTTTTTGTAAATTATTAAATCTGGGGCTTAAATTGGAGGAAATTGGAGAAAATTGGAATTTTATGGTGAAAACTTTAAAAATGTGGGCATCTTTGTGACAAAAACTGGATAATTTAGGGTCTTTATTGAAGAGTCTGCCCTTCTTACGAGCAAAATCAAGCAGATCGTTGGAATGACCAAAGTTTGTTGAGGTAACATATTTTATTGTACAGTAATGCTCTTTAAATGAAATTGGAGAGATTTTTGACTCTCCTTTCCCAAAGTTTGGAAGTCTGGAGCTTATATTTAATTTTGGAAAATTTTGGAGTTTTGCAAGGAAAACTGGAAATATTGAGGTTTTAATAAAAGAATATGCCTTTCTTGTAAGCAAACTCAAGAAGATCATTGCAGGGACTGAAGCTAATCAGGGTTACATCTTTTATCGTAACGATCAAGGCTCCCAACAAAATTGTATTATTTCCCCAGCAGAGGGGCAGCCTCCCCAGTTGGGAGCCATACCCCCCACTGCTGGCACCAACCCTGGTTTTTTCAACTGCATATAAGCAACAGGCACATGTATGGCCAATCAAAACTTCGAATCAACGATAATTTCACACCTTCCCAAATGCTTTATTTCAATTGTTCCGCTAACTTGTTTTGTCTTAGTTTTCAATACCATGAAAAGATCACACTTGTGAAGCCAGTATTTCCCAATCACCCCCCCCCCTTTTCCCCTGTCACCCCACTCTGCTCCACCAGCTCCCCATTCCTCCTTCCTTTTGCTGTTTTTTTTTTTGCCTCTCCATCATTTTTCAACATCGCCCATTGTGTCCCCAAAATTTCTGTGGGAGGGTACTCTGCCCCCCCCCCCCCCGCACTGGCTACACAACTGAGGTGATACCAGTCATGTTGCCCTGTTAAGTGCACAACCCAATGACAATAAGCCCAGGTGGAAACTGGTTAAGTTGGTCCCTGGTCATCAATGGGAGCAGCAGAATACTGGTATTAATAATTGCAAATTTTCAGTAACTGCAATATCATACATGATTCTGCCAAAGATGTTTGTCCTGATCTGTTATTACGTTTATCATGTAACCAGAACAGCACAATAGTAGAACTGAACCATGAATGTTTTGAGATTAGGTCATGTTCTGAGAAACAAGCACAATTACTTAAACATGCTGATTTTAATTGTCATGTGGATTTATAAATGCAACATTCGTCGTATTTTCTTTCCAATCTTTGAGGTATTGTATTAAAATCATTTGATACATTTTATTTAACTTTTTAAATGAAAGTATGTCAGCCAGTTACACTGTTATTCGTAGAAGTGCTGCTAGGAATGCCATATACAGTACTTGCACCTTTGCTCAGCTAGTCATTGCTTCCCTTTGGACAGTACACTTGTTTTTTTTTTACATTCTACCAGAGAGGAAAAAATTTTCAGTTTTCAATCACAGGGTATCAGATAATCATTGCTAGAACTTGAAGTGCTCTCAAAAGAAACCACAAGTTTGTTTCAATACCTTATCAGAAAGCAGTATGCCTGAAAAGAATACCAAAATTTAGCCATCCCTAGTTGACCACTATTAGTCCACAATCTATTAGTGTACTTCCTGTTTAGCTATCTTGAGATTTATAAAGCTAAAGGGGTTTGTCTTTGTATTGCAGGGAGACAATGATGTTAGTGGTAAATTAGTTCTATCACTGAACAAAAGTTCTTAACAAAGGCATGGCTTGACCCCTTTAAAGACTGTTTGATCAACAGAGAATTATTTACAAAAGGGATTAAATGCTGCAAGTGTAGAAATAACATTCACCTTGGAAAAGGCCTTTAAATTGTAAAGTGATTTTGGCTAAAACCTCCTATTGAATTCTAGCAGCAAGATGATTCATTTGTACAAGTCTACATATCAATTCCTTGCGCAATTCCTTATGCAGCACGAACGCCACTCTGAAGTTCAAACATTTCACGCCTATTGCTACATTGCAGGACTCACTTTTCCTCTCAAGATTACAACCTCTAAACAAAGTCCGATCAATTTAGTTCAAACGTCCTTAGAAATGGTACGCTGTTATCTTTCTAACAAACAAAATTTTAACACGAATAAGCCTTCCGTTCTACCGGACTCTGGGGGTTAAAGAGGCGATAACCTCCGCGTAAAGTCTTTGCGACTCCTATTAACATTACACACTGAAAAACCTTGTGCGAGGACCTTAAGCTTATCCAGTTTTCAATCTTACGTGGATCTCCTTAACTCTATCTTTCTTTTTAGTTCAAACGTCATTGGAAAGGGGAGGTTCTTGTCTCTCAATCAATTGGAAAATGTTTCTAATTGGTCCATGTCTTCAACCGGACTATGGGGTGTGAAAATTGTGACTTACACTCTGACATTGACAAAGCTAGCGAGTGCTGGTACGTTACTGCCCACTTGCTTGAGACGATTCCAATGTAAAATAGGGGTGTTTTGCTTCTTGCATAAACACCTTAGTTTTCTATGCTTATATTTTTTCTACAAAAACACACAATTACCTCCTACTTTTCTGGAACTGCATTTTTCAAATTTAGAGTTGTACTTACATGAAATTTTAGCAGAAAATGACCACAATTATCCGAGAAATTTAAGTGTTTTACGCACACAAAGCTGCGAAACTCGGTTTAAATCATTTACTCTATTTAGGCTTT